>JAWNMR010000493.1:15177500-15262500 GCA_035043845.1 Drosophila picticornis | reverse complement strand
CTTATTTTAGATGTAAAATAAATCAAAATAATACCTTAAAAGGAATCGACGAACAGTAGACGAATCGAGTTGAAAGTTGTCCAGTTTTTGGATTATAAATCGAAGTTTAGCCAATTAAGAATACTATCAATATTTGCTGAAATATAACATTTATTGACAATTACTTTTAATATTATTGCATCTTTCGTTGATATTTGATAGGTTTCTGATATACACAGAAGTTATTTGCGAACTGATCACAATCAGTAATTTACAGGGTATCTCTCGTAAACCTGCCAAATAATGCAATATTTTATAGCCATTTGGTTTCACATAAATCTTATAGTTTTCAGCGCCGCTAAACCAATTCGCACCTAATCCACCCTTAAAGTCTACAGTTATCTTGATGCAGACTACCCTTGTTGTCGCCGTTTCGCAGCAGCCTTCGGCATATTCATTAGATAGATGTATGTCCTGGCCTGGGCTGGCCTGGACCGGCCTGAACTGTCCTGTCAGTGAGAGACACTTTCAGTGGGCCTTTTGGGACTCGTTCCTTGAAAATTGCCAATTTTCGAAATCGGAAACTGGCAAAAAAAAAAAAAGAGAAAAAGAAAAAGAAAAGAAAGGAAAATAAAAACAATGCATATGAATTTCCAAACGGTTTTTATTGAGTATCGAACCCAAAGTTATCAGCCAGACCGTGAACCAAGAAGACCCGAGAACCGGACACAGAAGCAGAAGCAGAAACAGCAACTCCGACGACGGCGACCCAATCCGTAATCTTTTATTTTCTTTGTATTTTTGGCATTTTTCATTTTAAAGACGCATCGCGTCGCGTCGCACCGCGCCGCGTCACGCAGACAAAGCGGTCACGAACAGCGGGGGGATTAGAGTACAGGACCGGACTGGGCCACAATCGCAGAGCGACCTTCACGCACTGCGCTGACCTTGTGACCCGAGCCAGCCAATGCCGGCCAGCTGATGGCCCTTCACTCGTCGGCTGATTAGCATCGACTCTCAATTAACCAACCCATTTCCCATTCCCATTCAAAGGAATACTCATTTTGTGCGTGTCGATTCTCATATAAATAGTTTTTTATTATCGATTAGATTATCTCTGTTAATTATGGAATATGCTTAAAGGCTTAGGCAATAATGCAGTTTTACTTATGTACAGCTTAAACTTAGTCTCAAATTAGTCGTTTCTTAAATTCAAGTTAAAACTAGAACGTCTCTAAACAGCTTTCATATCAAACAAGTGTGCTCGAGTCGAGTGTGCTCGACTGCAACATACCCTGAACCCAGTTGTTAAATAAATTCTGCGCAAATCTCCCTTTGAAAGTTTTGCACCAAAATGTGAGCAGGTCTGCAAGTGAATAAGCAAACACGCAATCATAACGGGATAACGGGACTCTGATCGCTCGCGTCGATCAGCATGCCATCTCTTTCTCGCACGTGTGCTTGCTATGATAACACATATTGTCGAGGCTGTTTCTCATCCGATTTTGATAAATGCATTCATTGAAAGAGTCTGCCTTTAAAATTGTAGCATTTATTGCTATCGGAAATTTAAATAGATCGATATACGAGAAACGGAATCAGTTATCGATAAAATATCGATAGAATATTTATACTTTATGGGATCGGAGCTGCTTCCTTCTGCCTGTTACATACATTTGCACACAACCAGTATACCCTTTTTGCCCATTTTGAATGGGTTCAGGGTACAAAAAGAGCTCGTTTCGTTTTTTGTTAAATTGTGTTTGATGCTGAAAAGCTTTAAAATGTTCTTCAAAAAAGCTCCGTCTTTTGGTAGTGCGCAGCTTTGAGCTTATCAAGAGAGCTTTAATAATAGCGCTGCAAGCTTTCAGTTGCTTTCAAAGCGTCGCTTTTCGGGCATTTTTTTTGTTAATTTACTGTTCGATTTTTTGGAATTAGCATCGGCTTTGCAAGTTGTTTAATACTACATAAATTGTTTATACTGGTATATATAGAACTTAACCTAGTTGATTCTGAATCGCTGTATCCTTTCTTATGAATATCGTATTTATATATATTAACTGTATTTATGAATATTTACAGCTAAACTGGTAATGCTTACAAACAAAGTGAAATAAAACAGATAACGTCGGGGCTTCTTTCAGGGATGCGTAAAACTAAAATCAAAAAGGGCAACAAAAAACTCTTTAAATATTAATTAGTGAGCTGGTTGGTCGCGTGGGGTGGTTGGGTTGGTTGCTGTTCTTTTTGGTGGGTGTTGTTGGGTGCTGGTGGTGGTGGTGGTTGGCTTTTAATGCACTTCACTTGCTCTTGGCCAGGGACATGGCGTTGCTGGTGGCCGCCGCCTGTGGCCGGGGACTTGGCTGTCTTTTGGCCAAGGCCGGCGTTGCCGCTGGCGTCAGCTTAGCTGGGGCGGCGTGTGGCGAGGTCTTTGGACTCGCCGCCGCCCCAGCAATTGCTGCCTGACTGGCGGCCGTCGGCAGGGTGACGGTGGGCAGCATGGGCATCACCGACTTGTTGTTGTGCTCATCACTGGAGCTGGCGACACTCTTCAGCTTCTGCAGATAATCGTTGAACACCTCGTTGCCGGCACGCTGCATCCGCGACAGCTGCTCTATGAGATATGCCTGCTGATAGTTGTAGATGGCGGGTCCAAAGTTGTACAACAGATTCGTTTGATTCGCCGCCTGGGCGGCCACCTGAGCAGCCTGGGCCGCTTGGGCGGCCTGGGTACGCATCAGATTCTCCTTGAGAAAGTTGCTGAAATCCAGTTGATTGGTTGCCGAGGCAATGCCCAGCGGGGCATTCATGTTGGGCAAATGCGGATGCGGATGCGAATGTGTTGCTGGTGGTGGCATCTTCAAACAGCTATTTGTTACTGGCGGCGGCGGCGTCGGTTGCTTCTTCTTTGCAGCGCCCCCCTTGGACAGCGTGGGCGTGGCCGCGTTGCTGCCATTACAAAGCGACAGTTTCGGATTCGACGGATTCGGTGACTTTTTGCTGGCGGGCACCTTCTTGTTGCTGTTGTTGTTGTTGCTGCTGTTGTTGTTGTTGTTGCTGCTGTTGTTGGCTGGCAAATTGTTGGCAAAATTGTAGCCAGGTGGCAGGGGCAGCACGTTCGGCAACTTGGGCGCCAGCTCAGCACCGCCGACTGCATTCTGACGTGGCAAAATCGGACGAAACTTTTTGGCAGCCGAATCGCCATTCAGCGTGTGGTTGGAACCGGAGCCAGAGCCGGAGCCGGATCCAGTTGCACCGCCCGACTGCGTTGCTTTCGGTGATTTGTTCTCACCGGAATTGGGCGAATGGGCGCTTCGCTTCTCAGGGCTGGGCGTCTTCTTGTCCGACTGCTGCGGCGTCAGCACTGCTTTGGCTGCACCCGTTTTGGGCGAACTCTTCGGCGGCATCACTGCACTGGGCGGATTGGTCGGGTTGGGCAGTTGCTGCTGTGCTGGCGGCGTCATGCGCGCCAACAGATGCTGTGGCGATGGTATTGTTTTGCTCGGCGGCGCTGGCAACTTGACGGGCTGCGCTTTGACCGGCTCCTTCTCTGGCGGAGCAACGCTTGCTGGCGTCGCAGCAGCAGCAGCAGTAGCTGCTGCTGGCTGGTCGGGCAACTTGACAATTTCGATGTAGTTGTTGACGGGACTCTTGTGCTTGGCATGCGCTGCATTGCTGGGCGAGGAGGCGTCGCCATTGTCACGCGATATGGTTATGGACAGCGACGAGGGTATGTTGATGTTGCACGAGTTGAGCAGCGATTTGACCTTCACCTGTTGCTTCTCGGGCGCATCCTCGCCAGCAGACACAGCAGCAGCGGCAGCCACAACAGCTGGATTCGTATTCTGATCCGCTTTGGTGGGCGGCGTGGGAAAGAGGCTGCCCAAACCGGAGGCGAGGCCAGAGTTGCTGCCATTTAGCATATTTTGCAAGTAGTTGTTGCTGCTGCTGCCGTTGCTGTTATTTGTGCTTGTTGTTGTTGTTGCTGCTGCTGTGGTTGTTGTTGTTGCTGCTGTCGTCGTTGTGGGCTTGGGCGTGTATTTGTAGGTGGGCATGGTGGGTATATTATAGTTGGGCACATATTGTGGCGAGCTGGGCGAATAGATGGGCGAATTGGGCGTGTACATGGGCGTGCGGCAGCCTGGTGGCGCCTCCTTTCCCTTCGATTTGCTGGCATTGAACAAGGCCAAATTTAAATAGTTGTTTGACTTGCTGCTGCTGTTGCTGCTGCTGCTGTGGTTGTTGTTGGAGTTTGAGCTGCTGCTGCTGTTGTTGTGGTGGTTGTGGTTGTTGTTGTTGCTGCTGGATTTGTTGACTGGCACTGGTGGTGGTCCCATTTTGAGCTCCTGGCTCTTGGGTCCATACACATGTGGCTTGGCCTGGCTGGCAATGGACTTGATTTCGGTGCCGGCATCCTTCAGCAGACGATTGACATCGCTGGGTATGTTGGCAAAGGGATTGGGACGCGACGCCTTCGGCAATATGGGCTGGTATCGCTTGGCAATCGGCGTACGATTGCCGGGCGCAGCCATCTGCATGCCCTGGTGGTGAGGCGGTGCGTGGAAGGGTAGCATTGCTGCTGCCAATTGTGTTGCTCCACTGGCAATGCTGCTGTTGCTGCTACTGCTGCTGCTGTTGGCTGGGGTGGATTTGTGGCGTGCCGCTGCAATTGGTGCCTTGGCGGTTGGCGGCGGCATCAGCGGTTTATCAGCGTTTGCAGCAGCGGGCGACGGGGGCACAGTGTTGAGGGTCGTGTTGGCAGCGGGCAACCGAATCTTAAAGTCCTCGCGTGGCAGTGGCGGCGACAGCTTGGGCTTCTTGGAGATGGCCTTGATGGGCTCCTTGCTCTTGCGCTTCGACGAGGCAATCGATTTGGGCGCCATCGCGCTGGGCGGCTTCATCAGCAGACTGTCATCCAAATGTGCCTTCGATTTAAGCGTGGACATGTTGAGGCAGTGATTGGTCTGACCATTGATCCGCTCGGGCGACTCCACCTTGACTTTGATGGGTGTCAGTGCAAAGGATTTGAGGAACTCCGACTTGGGATCTTCGTGACAGGCGCCGCTTGTGATGCGTGGACTGAGCACAGTGCTCACCCCATTGGGACTAAGGATGCGCTCCGTGCGTATCGTCAGCGGTGGCACCGTCAACGGCGATGGACTCTTCCGTTTCCGTTCGCTGCTGCTGCTGCTGGAGGAGGAGTTGGATGAGGATGATTTGGGACTGCCATCCTTGTCCTTTCTGCTCTTGGAGCGTGACTCCTTCTCCGGTTTGAGTGGCTTGACAATCTCCTTGCGATCTGGATCGGACATGTTGATGATTGTGACGCTATTCTGCTTGGACAGATCAATTTTCAGCTTAATGTTCGGCTCCTCCTTGTTGTAGGTGGGCGTGGTGGGCGAGGGCAGACTCTTGTTGGTGCTGGCCTTGGGCGAGTGATGCGGATGATGATTATGCTTCTCTTGTGACGTCTTCTCGCGCTTCTCCACCACCTGCCGATTGATGACCAGCTTAAGCGGCTGCTCCATGGGCGAGTTCAGCTTGGGCACAATGCGAAACTCATCCTGGGTCTGCTGTTCCACCTTAATGCGAGCCGGCTGCACAGCGTTCGTTGCTGGAGTTGGCGGTGAGGGCGTGGCTCTCTTGACAACCAGCAGTGATGGAATGGGCGTGGGTGGATGAGCCGCAGACGAAGCAGGAGGAGATGGAGATGGAGTGGTGGCTGGCTGGACTGTAACCGGTTCCAGTTTCAATGGCGCCAACACTTGTGCCTTGAGGACGGGCGGGGGTGGTTTGATCAGTGGCTGTGGGGATTCGTAGACACGGAAATAGAAACGCATCGGCGCATCCCGTTTCCACGTGTAGATGTAGGCAATGTCCATCAGCGTGTAGTAGTCCAGCAGCACAATCGTCTTCACCTTGTACATGATGTCGATGCTGAAGCGATTCGCATCGATCTCGAACTTGTCGTAGACGAACTTCTTCAAGTGACTCACCCGGCACATCGCCGGGCACTGCAGATACCGGGGACGCAGTGTATCACCAAATTCCATCTCTGATTCCGTATTCAACTCGCTAAAAAGGGGAGGAGAAAGCCAAAAAGGGAAACATGTTGATTAGAATTAGAAAGTGTAAAAATATATAAAAAAGATTCTTCAATATGTTTTTGTATCTATTCCTAGATAAGTTAAGCATTTCTCTAGATTTATTTCGCTCCAGTAAAAATAAGTTCATCACATTTTAGGATATCAAATCTGTTGACTAAAGCAAGTCTGTTCTTTTTATGAAATTGGTTCGTGTTAATTAAAATTGGAAAGTGCAAAAAAGATAAAAGATTCTTGGCATATTTTAGTCATTGTGGGGGGGATTGCACGGCGACCTACTCGATCTATTGTGCCCCACTCTGAGTCCATAGCTCTTCCACCAGCCCTGTGAGGATCGGATCTTTGTTGGGTTGAGGGGTCTTTCATGTCTCTGAAACTCATCACATGCCTCCCTTGGATGCTGCATCTTCTTCTAGTCCTAGTTCTGCTGGGATGTGCATCGAGGATTCCTCGTCTGTTTCACAAAAGCTGCATAGTTCGCTACTATATTACCTAGTTTTGGTAGGCGACTTCTTAGTCTAAAGTGTCCTGTCAATAGACCGATAAGTATCCTAAGGCTGTTCTCTCCCAAATTATTCTAGTAATAACAGGTAAATCATATCCCAAGATTAAAGTAAGTTAGTCTAAGTCTGTTCTTTTATCAAGGAATTGCTTCTAAAAGCTATGGAAAACAAATCGATTATTATCGATTGTTGTCTATCAAAGAGGAGCATGTTTGAAACAATTGAGACCTACCCAAGTTCGGCATACTCCAGCGACAGAGACATATCATCGGAGGGACTGAAGATCAGATGCTCAGTATCATCGCCTCGCTGTTCGGGCGTTGCCAGTGCCGCCTCCTGTGGCCGATCCTTGTAGAAGCCGCGCTTACGCATCAGCTCCCGTTCATAGAGACCCGGCACGAGTTTGTAGACAATTGCCTGCAATGTGGTATCAGATCTGCAACGAGAGAATTATGCTGGTTAGTTGAGGTGTTGCTTCAAAAGGGGCGACATGTCTTCGTGTGTGTGTGTTGTGTGTGTGCTCAGTGAAATGTAAAAGATTTAAGAGAAGGGAGGGATCTGCATGCTGCAAGATCAGACAAGACTTGCTTGCAGCCTTATCTACGAGCGGTCTTCGTAGTCTTCGCAGTCTTTGTGTGTTTCTCTGGCTGCAGATGATGTTAGTTGCTGGTCTGCTTGATTGGACGCAGTTGTTGCTGCTGCTATCACAATTGTGATTGTTGGCATGCCGATATTCAGTACGCGATTCTACGTGGCACAGAAGCTGACATGGTCTGCAGGAGCAGACACAGGTTGAGTCCGTGTTGCTGACAAGCGAATCACTGCCAGACCAGGCTGGTTTTCAATGCGCCCAAAACGAATATTGAGTTTGTCAATAGATTTAAAGTGTTTCTCATTGCAGGCGGGAAAACTAAGGGGAAAATAAAAGTCAGCAGCGCAGCGACTTCCTCTTTGGCGCTAAAAGGAAATCCTCAAAAGACGAGCATATAGAAAACGAGAGAGGGAGCGAGAGAGAGAGAGGGAGAGGGAGGGAGCGAGAAAAGTACAAATTAGATGGCAGATGCAATTGCTTCAATGGCACGCAACAAACGCCGCCAAAAAAAGAAAAGAAAAAAAACGAGGGTCTGAGGCAAAGACAGAAACTGTGGCAGGGGCAGTGGCAGTGGCAAGCAGCTGTGTGGCATGCGCTAAGCTATTAGATGGTGCCACGCAACAGTGGTTGTTGTTGCTGTTATTGGTGGTGGTGGCTGCCTGACTGACTGACTGAGTGACTGAGTGGCGCACAGGAACTCGTCGCATTAAGTCGCATTTCATAGAAAATTGTGTTGCAGGCGCTCGCCTTCAATCAAACGGAGCTTGTGAAACGAATTGAACAATTGAATAGTAAAAGAACAAGAACAAGAGCAGAGCAGAATAGAAAGAGGGAGAGAGAGAGAGAGGGAGAGAGTACTGGTTGTAGTCGTGGTAGTTGATAGGGTCGCACAAATCGCAGCTAGGTAAGAAGATCATTTACATGCCAGCAGAGATAAACACAAGGATACAAAAATAAAAAAAATAAAAATCCAGGAAATTTGCAAAAGAAAAAGACAGTCAAATAAAAGCAGATTTTATATATTTGATAAAACTTTAAGCTGATTGCGACAATAAAGTCAATCACTTAACAAAGCTAGACTTGATTTAAAAATTAATGAATCAACTTAATTGGGTCTTTGGAAAATGAGGATTTCTTAAAATTAACCGTCTAACTTAACATTAAAATCGGAAAATTAAATCACGATTTTGATATTACTAAAACACAAATCAAATGCTGCAAATTGAGCTTAACTTAAGATTGTGATTTCATTCAAGGAGTGAAGAATGAGAATGAAACCCACTCATCAGTCTGGGGTAAAGTTTCCAGGTATTCCACTGACCGAGTTAGGCAACAGCAACTGTCATCTTTGGGGTTAGCCACATAAATGTCAAATGTTCGTCGGTAGAATTGAAGTTCCACAAGAGTTTTGAAATTCTAACCCAACCAGCCAGTCAGCCAACCAACCAACCAACTCAATCAACTCAACTGTAAACTTTACAAGAATATATTTGTGTTTATGGCAACATTAGAAGAAAGCAGAGCAGAGCAGCGCAGAACTTTGGATGTGGTAATTGTGGTTGTGGGAATGGTTGGGATTCCCCCCTTGGACAACTTGGGCAACATTTTTTTTGGGGAGGGGGTAAGGAATGCTGCTGGTTGGTTGTGGGATGAAGCGCACCTTGAATGGAACTTTGTTGCTGTCGAACAAGTTGACGCTGCTTAACTTTATTTGATGCCTGCCAAACATTCAAGGGGGGCTCTAATTGGAAGTTGGCCATCTCTGTTTGGTATTGCCACCAAATGTGTTTCGGACTGTTTTGACGGCTTTGGCCACGGCACGTTTGTAATGAAAAACACGTTCCAGCATCGAATCAATTTAAGGGCACAGCTTTAATAAATACCAAGCGAGTACATCGAGCAGCAGCAGCAGCAGCAACCACCCGCAGCCAGAGTTGCCATCCCCCAGGCAGACGACCCATCTTCTCTCTCTCTCTCTTCTGTCTCTCTTTCGTGCAATACCTTGTGGTTGCTGCTGCTGCTGTTGATGATGATGATACTGGGCCGAGTCAGGTTGTAATCTTGTCGACTGCATACAAAAAGATAATGAATACAAACGCCGCAGATAGCAGCAGAAGTAGCAGCAGCAGCATGGGGGCAAAAGGGATTGTTGTTGTTGCACTGCCTATGAATGAATAGGTTGAATGGTGTGAAGTCAGCACAACTACTACACAGACAACTATATATAAATATATATAAAAGCGCAGACAGCTCAAGTGGTTTTTGTACGTGGTCTCTTCTCGACTCTCCAATTAAATTTATTGCAAAAGTTTATTGTTTAAGCCAAAGACAACAAATAGAAAAAACGTGGTCAAGTTAAGCCAACACACAAAAGAGAAGCGCCAGTTTATTTATGCTTCTTCTTTTTTCTTTACCTATTTTCTTATATTGGCAAAAGGTAAACAAAACCAAAAGGAAAGCACAGAAAACAAATAATGCTACTCAACTCAAAACTGTAAACTTGGTTTGATTCTTTTTTTTTATATTTTTTTTTTTGTGGTGGTGTTTGTCGCCATGTGCGGCCATGTTTTTTATTGTTGTGTGCCGCCCACGCCCCAAAGCAAAAACAAAAAAAAATAATAAAATAACAACAACTGCAGAACTGATAAAGTGCAAGCGAAAAAAAAACGAAACGAAACAAAACAAAACGGGACAACGCATTTCCAAGAAACCCGAAAACCAAATCGAAAAACGCCAGAGATAATTAACGGGCGGGTCTTGCGCTCACAGTTCTGCCGACGGCAACTGAGGAGCGCTGCAAAAAGCGACCAGCAGCAGCTGTAAACAGTTCACAAAAGCCAAAGGCAACCAGAGACGAACAGAACAGAGTTGAGCAGAATACAGTTACCCCTTCTCCCCCTTCTCCATCTACTCTTTCTACATCTCCAACAACTCTGCTGCTTTTTTTTTTTTGTTTTGGGCACCGAAATTTAAGCGAGAGACAAAGACGAAGATGGGGGGCTGGGAAAGTGGCAAAGAAACAAGACAAAAAGCAGCGCGTTTTGCCAAGTTTTAAATAGCTGCTGAGCAGGCAGATTCCCGATTCCCAATTTTCGAAAGAGGCTTCTCGTTATTTATCAATTGGTTGGCTTGTCTTGTCAAATGAACGGATTCGAAATAACCTTTAGATATTTGTACAGCCAAAGGTATTAAAATTGAATAGCATTAATAGGCGGCAGTGGAAAGCCATAAAGCCCCATTAATCATTTTAAAGAAATTTCCACAAAAATGTGAAAGGAATTTTGTGATCTTCTTCGGTTTGTTGCTTTTGAAATTATCAAGTAAAATAAGCTGTTGCCAACTTGGAATAGTTGGAAAAGGAAACATTTAATCGAAGTTAACAATTCATTTAGTTTAATATTTTTAGGGATGTATCAATATAAGTTAACGAAAAAATGGGAAAGAAAATTACATTTTAGCTTCAGATGATTATCTTCTACTATAATTATTATAATTGGGGTACCTGACGTGTACTACGACTTTTTAGATCTATTTTGGCCCGGTTATCTTCTGCATAAACTTGATGTGGACTTCAGAAATGTAATAAGAAAATAGAGTTAATTTCCAAGTGGCATCTTAATGAAATATTTCATATTAAATTCAAATTAAATGGAATATTAAAGTAAACAGCACCGATTTGTTTGGGGAACTCAAACAAAGAGCAAGCAGCCAGCAAACCCCCCAAAAGGAAACTTTCTGCATTGTTGCCACCCACTCTGAGAAAAGAAAGAAGCAGAAGATTCCACTGTGTCTAATATCAACTAATTGTAGTTGTCAGCAACAGTCGTCGCTATATATATAAGACAGATATAGCATGGCGTATATATTTGGATGTAGTTCTTTACTTACTTGATGTTGGGCTTGGCATTGTTGATGACCATCTCACAGCGTGGACAATAGCGCTCCTTGCGCAGGTGATTGATGAGGCAATTGTGGCAGACTGCAGCCAACCAACCAACCGAGAGAGGCACGCAGCAGACAAGTCGAGATGTGCGAGAACAGGAGGAGATGAAGAGATGAAGAAAACAGTTACAAATTGTGTTACACAAACAGAAATATATAGTTAAGTTATTGCGATGGGGGACGACATTGAAAAATACTAGAGATTTTGGGGTCTACTGAAATTATACAAATTTATGTAAAACCAGAGCATACAAAAAATAAAATAATTCCCTTGCGTAAGCGCACCACAATCCCAGGCACACACAACTGTTTCGACCCGGACACATTCGTACAACTCAGGCTTATCCCTCAGTTGACAACCCCGCACCCTGCCACACCCCTCAAAATAGGGATACAATATGAAAAAGAAGAGGACACAAAAAAAATTGGGAAGGAAAGGCAACAAAATCCAGCCATTCAATTCGAACGTGCCACCCACGGAACACAGAAAATGCCCCAAAAAAAACAAATGCAGAAAAAAAGTGGCAACAGATGCGTTGCAATTGACAAAAAACGACTGCGAGATACTCTGTTCAAAGTATGAAAACTGTGCGCCAGAACTTATTACAGCTTCTTCATTTTGATTGTGATTACAAAACGACTTTTGAATACTCTGCATTCCCAATGCGCTCAAATCTGTTGAACTACGAAATACTATTTTAATAATATATTTTTATATTATATTTATATTAATGTTTATATTTTATTCTTTGGCCATAAGAATTTTTGTTAATTACGCCGAATCTTATTATAAATGTGTACTTTTAGTAGTATTTTTGTCATAAATGCCTTGGTTTTTTTTTGGGATTAGATTATATTTTTGAAGCTTGAAAATACTACAAACAAACAAAAAATAATAATACTATTTAAACTAGAACTTCAACTGATTCGTAAAAGGCGTGAAAATTACAATCTTAGATCAGTTGGGTGGCATAAAGCAGTGTGCAAAACCAATATACCCCACGTAAGCTCCTAGAAACAGAGCATCAAAGAGAGAAAAAGAGAGGAAAAAAGTGTGTTTTGACTTTAATGTCAATGGCAGTGTGTCTGATGTTGCTGCTGCTGCTGATGCTGTCCGTCGCTTGTGCCACAGCGCAACAACTGTCAACCAGCGACAGGAACAGTGAGACGACGACGAGACTGAGACCGAAACCGAGACTGAGACTGGACCCGGCCTGGCTGCAACAACCAGACAGACTGACAAACAGCCAGACAGACATGGGGGCAATACAGGCTCTGGCCTATGGGGGGAGTGGCAAGGGAAACACATTCGGTTCGCCAGTTACGCTTGTCTGTCAGAGTTCTGGAAACGAGAGAGATACAAAAAAAAAAAAAAACAAAAAGAAACTGATGTTGTGCCTGGATGGGGTGGGCGGGGAAGGCTTGTTGTTGTTGCTGTTGTTGTTGCTGTTTTTTGGGTGGTTTGGGTGGTGCTGCTGCTGCGAATTTGTTGGCCAAATGGCCTCGAGCAACAGCACAACTGCAAAATGCAACAAACTCGAAACAAGGGCAAACATCCAGCAAAAACAACAACAACAACAGCAGCAACGAGAACAGCTGTTGTTGCTGGCATCCATTTGGTGAGGCAACGAGCCAACGAGTGGCATACAACAACGACAACAAGCTGACTTGGTTGGTGGCAACGCCAGATATATGCAACACGAGAGCCTGGCAACAGATTTAAATGAGCCTCGGGTGCGCGTTGCACAAATGAAATGCCATCGACACATTTGGTTTCTCTGACAGATTTACTGTCATCCCCCAACTGAATGATGAGGCGGAAAACTGCATTGGAAAAACCAACTGCAGTCGAGTTAATGGCCGCATCGAGCAGTGATTAGAATGTCACAATTGCAGTTGTTCCGAGCCAAAATGCAGCTCTAATTTGTGAATGTTCGAATATTCGACTGAACTTTGACCAATTGGCAAACCACATTTAAGCCAGCTTAAAAATGTTTGTACGCATTGCAATGTTGCCACCAAGCGAAAAAAAAAAACACACTCACATTGAGCAGCCGACAACTCGAGTTTGGGAAAAGAAATGAAACGAAACCGGAAACTGAAGCAACGAAATTTGAAGACTAACTAAATGTTTTTCTTCGCGCTGTCTGGTTTTACGGCTGCACTAAACCCCAAACCAAAACCGAAACCCGGCGAAGAGAGAGGCGGGTGGAGTGGGGGAGTGGAGGGAGTCTAGCGACAGTTGCCACTTGAAAGTTGTGTCTGATTTATGGTTCAGTAGTTATTAAGCCTGAGCAGCAGCAGCAGCAGCAGCAGCGCCAACTCTTCTGGAGAACCATTTGTAATTATTTAGAGAGACATATGCACCAAGCACACACACACATCCACACACACGCACACACACACACACTCATAGACACAAACAAGTGCAAAGCACATATATATTTAACTCCTCTTTCTAAAATGGGTTTTCAGCATTAGTCAAGTCAAGTAGTACTTGGGGCAATATAGTCATAGGCATCGGCATCGGCATCGGCATAAGGCATATGCAAAATGCAGAATAGCCAGATAAAGAAGAAGAAGAAGAAGAAGGCTCATTAATGTTGTTCGCCCATTAACTTATCGCTTGGCAGCATCAGACAAGGCTGGAGTGGGCTGGGGGGTGTGGTGGGTTGCTTTTGGCAGTTTACTAATTAGTCTACGCGCCTAACCACAAGTGCTGACTACACTCGCAAAAAAAATGTGTGTGTTGTAGCATTAACAAATGAATTTGCAGTGCTAAAAGTGCTCCAAGAAACATGCTTCAACTTTTGAATATTTTATATTATTTTGTATATTAAAAAAAAAGGCACATTTTTAAAACGTTGTTCGATTTATGCAATTTTTCTTTAATTTGCAAATTACAAATTATAAATTGACTTTCATTTTAAAAAAGCAACATTTTCTGCAAATGTTTATTTTGTGAAAAGCTTGCTTTTTTCTTAAATATAAATTGCACCAAATCGATTTGTAAAAGTTCAGTTTTCAATTTTGTGGACTAAGAACGAAGTCAATTTTTTTCATAAATGTAGTTAAACAAATATTTATTTTGGCTTAGGGCGCGATTTTCTAAATACCAAGCGAAAATATATAAATTTCCCTTCGAGTGAAAATGGGAAAAAGGTTTTTGGGTGTTGGTGGGTGGTGGCAACTTACACGAGTGCAGACACTCCACGATGGTCGTCGCGTTGATCAGATAGCCCTGGCACAAGTGGCAGATTATGTGCGGATTGACGGCAGTTAGAAGAACGGGGCGTGGCGTTGTCATCATCATTGACAACGTTGTTGTTGTGGTTGGCGTCTCGACAGCATCGGTTGTTGGCTCCTCATCGGCGGAGGCGCCGCCGTTGCTGTTGGCGTCCTCGATGTTGGACCAGGCGGATGATGATGATGATGAGGACGATGATGAGCATGACGAGGCAAATGATGAGCTGTTGTTGCCGGCATCAACAACTGTTGTTGTTGCTGTCGTTGCTGTTGTTGCAACTACTGCGGCTGCTGCTGCTGGCGGTGTTGATTCTTTTTTAATTTTGTTGTTATTATTGTTGTTGTTGCTGCTGCTGTTGTTGTTATTATTATTGTTGTTGTTGCTGCTGCTGTTGCACTCAAGCAATGCTTTTGTTGTTGCTGTTGCGCTTTGTGCAAATGCATTAGTTGCAGTTGCAGCTGTTGTTGTCGTTGTTGTTGTTGTGTTTTCACTTTTTATTTTGATGCTCTTCGCGGCAAAGTTTTGTTGTTGTTGTTGTTGTTTTTGCATTTGCATTTTATCAACACTGGCGTGTTTTTTGCTGCTGTTGTTGCTATTAGTGTTGTTATTGTTGTTGTTGTTGCTATTGTTGTGCAGATTGCTGACAAAGCTTTTACCCGTCGTCGTCGTCGTTGTCTTTGTCGCTTTGCTCGCGATTGCCAGTGTTGACAAATGCAGCGATGACGACGCCGACGACGTCGACGGCGACGCAGCTGCAGCCTTTTGTGCTGCATGCGCCATTGTTGTTGTTTTTGCTGATGTTGCTGCTGTTGCCTTCGACTCCGGCGTCATCATAATAACAATAATAATACTAGCAACAGTCGCGCTATATTCGACGCCTTTGTTTCTGCAAAAAAGTCGAGAAAAATAATGGAAATTTAATATGCAGCCAAACGACAAATGCAAATATGGACACACTCACACAGACACATATATATACATATATATATATATATATATTGCATATGCAAGAGTTACTGCCTGGTAGCAGGGATTGGGGGTATTCATAGAGTGCTAGGCAAATGATACAAGCAAAATAGATAACACGGCATTGCTATAGATATATAGATAATAAATCTACAGACTGATCAATTGAATAATTGGAATCGTACGAGAAACGTATTCAATCATTATGCGTCTACAATTTAAGATTCTTTTTTATATATATACAAAGCGCTCAATAAACCAGCATCGCATTCATGTCAATTCAATCTGGAAACAACTGTCATATTTAATGACTGGTCATTTAAACTATATTCCCCAACTGCGATCGACATTTTAAGTATTTTTCGAACTTCCAACATTTAATTAATTCTTAAATTCAAAATGTAAACACAATAAACCACTTGAAAATAAAAAGTATTTCCCTCAAACACAAAAACACATCTTCAATTTCCACTCGAAGAACGCTGAGGGGAAAAACACACAAACAAACAACAACAAAATTCCAAGCAAAGTCTTTGGCCTGAAACTGAGAGCTAAACAGCTGTTTTTTTTTTCTCCTTCTTCCTTAAATCCATAAAATTGTATTACAATCTTAAGAAAATAGTGTTGTTAATCGAACTTATAAGCAACTTGGAGCTGGCTGAGCTGCGCTGTAAACAGCAAAGTTCATCTTAAATTCATAGCTGACCCCCGTCGTCGTCGCATTGTTTGTGTGATTGAATCGGGTAATTGAAAGTCAAAGCTGGCCAAAAGCTGTTGTTGCAGCGCTCCCTTTTGGCCAGGACAACACATGGGGGCAAACAGTGTTGGGAGCTGCTATTATATGCAATCAGTCGATGGCTAATGGATGCCTGGCTGCCCCCTATCAGTCCCCACACACACATATATACATTTATATATATATATATATAAATACATATGGATGTGTTGCATATATGGTTGCCATGGGAATGTTAACGACTGCCAGCGAGAGGCCCTGTATGAAATGCAAGGGGCAGTCAAGGGCGGAGTGGGGCAAATTGGGTAGTTGGGTGTGTGGTGATGTTGGGTATGTTGCTGTCTGTTTAACAGGCAGATAAGTTGGGCTTGTGCACGGCTTAAATGGAGCTCGCACAAAATGCGAGTGCGAAATGGAATGTATTTGAAAACAATTCAAGTTGTTTTTGCATCAACGCGCGCCAGTAAAAAGTCGGACGCAAAAACTTTTTAACACAAAACTTTTTAGACCAACCAACCAACCAACCAACAACAACAACAACGAAAAGGAACTTGCTAACCCACACACACACACACATACATATACACACTCACACAGACACACACTTGTAAATGAAGGGGCGCGCAGCGGCTAAATGGGGAAATATGAATGAATATGAAATGTATTCAGGGTCGAATACGAACGAACGTTGGCTGCTTTAAAATCCTTTTTACGTAAAATTTAAGTGTGCACACACTCTCACACACACAGACAGACACACAGCCGCACATAGCGTGTACCCAAGTTGAACCCTTTCCCGAAAAAAAAAGAGACCCAACAACTGCGTCAGGCAGCGACGAACGCGCGCGCAAAAAAAGTGAGTACAAAACATGAAAAGGATAATAAAAAATATATACATACATATATATATATATATATATATATATATAAAGCAAGCGGAGGAATTTCACGTGAATAAACGCTGGAAGCAGAGAACGCGCGGCATGCGCGACTGCAAAAGTGCGCTACTCATCAAAAGGCAGCGCATCCAGATTGCAATACAGCCAGCTTTAGGGTGACTGCGCGACAACAGCGACCCAGGCTTTATCTGCTGTATTAAAAAAAACACACTCACAAACATACAGACACGAACTACTTTCCCATTGAGTAAAAGCAGTGCACAAAATAAGTAACAGCACTTTCAAATGATGACTTTATATATATTTTACAAAGGAATATATGTATGTATATATATTTATATACATACATTTCCCTCTCCCACACACGCACACACACACACACACACACACACATGTGCGAGCAAAGCCAATCGCAATGTACATTATACAAAGGGGGGACAACAGACAGACAGACAGGACAGAAAAAGCTGTTGCTGCTACTGTTTTTGTTCTGCTTCTTGTTTGTGTTGCTGCTGACAGAGAGGCTGTGTGTGGAGAACAGAGGAGGAGACAAGCAGGCAAGCAACTGTTGTTTCGCATGGCGTGTGCGTGTGTGAGTGTGGAGAGATTTGTGTTTTTGGGGGGCCGTAGCAAGCAGCAGCAGAGCGCAACAGCTGTGCGTTGACAGGCCGGCAGTATTGTAAAATGACACAAGCAGAGCGGAGAGAAAGAGAGCGCAAACATGCAAGCATGCACAACACTACCTAAATGCAATTGCAAATCTTTCGAATGCTGTTGTTGTTGATGTGTTCTTCTTACCTGTTTTTAGTTTTGACTGCTAATCCAGTTGAATGGGAGACATTTTGTGTTGTTGTTGCTGCAATTAATATACGTAATCCAAAACGCGTTGCAGTGTTGCTGCTGTTGTTGATGTTGCTGTTGTAATAATCCAAAGTGCAGTTATTGGCACATTTCCACACACACTTTCAGAATTCCAACAAATATACACACACACTTATACATACATATATATATATTCTTCGCGCTGGTTTTAATTAGATTTTCAACAATTTTTCTTGTGCCTTTCTTTCTTCAGCTTCAGTCAGCTTCAGCTGTTTGCGTTTCTACGTTTTATTGCTTGCTTTACACTTTACTCCTCTACTTTGCCGCTGCTTCGGATATTTCTCAACACACAAACACTCACACACAGATAGCATAGAAACTCGAGCGCTGCTGCGGCTGTCACTTTGGGTTATTTGCTTTCGTGAGCACCTTTATTGTGTATTATGCTTTGCCTTATGTTTTCTGCATGCACGAACACACGCACACACACACACACACGCATACAGCACAAACGCTGCTGACGCGCGCGCAGCAATGTTGACTGCGACTGCGATGCGACGTTTACATAGACGTTTGGTGTATATAAAGCGCAAGCTGCTTGCGTTGCTGTTGTTGCCGCCGTTGTTATTGTTGTTTCGGCATTTGTCACACGAGACAAAGGAATTTTCTAGCACTGGCAACACACTTAAAATCTAGTCGCTTTCGCTTGATAACTCAAAATAATTAAATATTTTTTATGCGCATATCAATTTATTTATTGATATTTTATTACACTTAATCTGTGTAATTGTGTTATTAGTTGATTCACTTTAAAATGTGGCAGCGAAAATGCGCGCACGTCCGCTCGACTCAATGTTCGGTGTTCAACTGACGCTGGGCCGCTGCTAACGTTGTGTTATTTACTCGCGCACTCGCACACAAACACGCACGCATACACACACTCACACATATGCAACGCCTATTTACATTTAAGGCGGCCAACTGCCTGCCCTCTGCTGCCAGTTTTTCGTTTTCCTTTTTGACTACTGTGCGCTCAGTGGCTGACACAATGCTATCTCGCTCACACACTAACTCTCACTGGGCGTGCAACTGCTGCGCACTCGCTCTCGCTTACACTTAAGCACTCCGTTCTCGATATGCGGTCGTCGTCGTCGTTGTCGGATTTTATTTACGTTGGTCTCTTTTGTTTCTCTCAGTCAGTCAGCAAAGCGACGGCTTTTATTTCCCATTCGTTGCTTGCGACCGAGTAACGAACCGTCCACGTTCGAAGTTGGCTTTGCACTGAACTGTGTATATAATAGCTGGCGACGTCTGGCGTTGCTGTTGCTGTTGCCGTTGCCTTTTGCCTCTTCTGCTGCGCCTGCTGTTTCTTTGTTTCTTCGACTCGCTGCTGCCGCTCCACTCGTTTGTGTGAAAGGAAAGGGCTGTCGGCTGTCTCATTGTCGACAACTGAAACGCGTACATGGCTTATGCTTATATACAAAGCGCTCTATGTACGCAGAAGGAGTGTGTACACACACATTTCACATGAGAACGTATACATATATTACATATTATATGTACAGATGCACATAACAGTTAAGCGTGCTTTGCGAGGGGTGCCCTTCGGCGACGAGTGTGTGCATTGTATATAAGTAAACCTATTTGCTTTGATCTTTCTGCTCAAGGTACGGATGTGCTCACATACACTTAAGTATGTAATTATACACATGTATGTATGTATTATTTCTTTGTATCATACGATACTCTATGTATGTATGTGCATATCTAGATTTCTATTAGCCTTTTGAAAAAGTGTGCACACATTTCCGAATGTGCCTATATACATTTCTTATATACATTCATGGACACACTGTGTGTATGTATTTTGAGGGTAGCTAGCCGTATTTATGAACTTATGTATATAAGTAACTAACTGTGTATTTTTTTGCGGTAACCATTGGCTTCAAGCAACGGAGCTGC
The DNA here is from genome assembly GCA_035043845.1 of Drosophila picticornis. NCBI lineage: Eukaryota > Metazoa > Arthropoda > Insecta > Diptera > Drosophilidae > Drosophila > Drosophila picticornis. The sequence goes on along the minus strand of JAWNMR010000493.1, from coordinate 15,242,748 downwards.
TTTTCCAGTGTTACCACACTCGACTACTTTTCTTGGCATCAATATATGACTTTGATTTAGGCAGAAAGTTGCCAATTAGTTGCCATTAACAACATTGTTGTACACAAAAACTAATTTTACTTTTTCTATTTCGTATATTTCATAATATTTTAACAACTTTAGACGACTTTGACCTTTGGGCATTTCAGTATTTACTTCACTCGGAATGCATTATTTCACACTTATTCGGAAAACATGTATCGCAAATATTATTTTACACTACACTTGACAATCTATTGTTTCACACTTTGGTTAATTTAGACACATGATTTAGTTAGTTGCATTTTCTGTAACTTTCAACAAACTGAGAAGCAATCGTCCTTAGTTATAAAATCATATATAAACTGTACAATAATTTTAATCTATTTAGAAATAGGCAATGAAAAATTTTAGTCTGCAGTTGAAGATAATATTATAATCGTATTCTATAAGTCATATTTCGATGAAACTAAAGGATTTTGTGATTGGATTTGACTCCGATAAGTGTATGTATGTGCATACATATATATACAGCGAAGTTTCCAAGTTTCCCCAAGATATATGAAAAACTGAGAAACTGCTTGCAAATAGACGACAATCGGACTGACTGGCATGGCTATATCTACTCAGCAAGTGATGCATATGTAGAAATTATATACTACGATCCCTGGAATGACTCCTAAAAAGCGATACACGCTTTAATAACGTCAACATTATGTTAACTAAAAGATTTTAAGCAGAAGATTTATCAAGAAGTACAATTATTAACTGATAAATTACTCAGTTCCCTTTGAAAAACAAATACGATTTTTCAGGCATACATATTCATATATATATACATATACATATATTATCAAAACATTTTCTTGAAATCCCAAATCATGAATAATTAACGAAATTGTTATTAATTTTTATTAATTTTCTTTAATTTGAATTGTAGAGAGAAAGAAAAAGAAATAATAGATAGTAAAAAAGTTCATTTTTTGGCCGCAGTTATGGAAAAAGTTGCATTTTTTCTTAGCCAAACCAAAAGTTGAACATTTTTAGGCATTCAACAGCCTTTGAACAGCTCCTGTTATTTAAAGTGTGTATTCAAGAAAAGGGAGAAATCTTAGAGAATGCTAAGCACTCATAAAATATAATTCCTTGGCAGTCATTACAATTTAAGCACAGAACATTTTCAGTTTCAGTCATTCCATTCAATATGCAGTCATCACACATCCGATACAAATTACATAATTTTAGTTCATTTTGTGTATTATTTACAGTAATTCACTGTACGTTTTCTTGTCATTTTGCTTCACTGAAATCCACTCACTTCGCAATTCGTTGTTTCCGTGGAAAGAAATTCATTTTAGCACGTAGGCGTGTAACACACAAACATACATACAATAATATAAACACATATACATATATATATATGTTCCATACATACGTACATGTGCACAAATTATAAAGATAAAGCTCCACACAGACATGCACACACATACAAGGTGTACATATGTACATACATACATACATACAGAATAATGCTCGTGCTTTTTGCACATGTGAATCAACATCAGCATTTGTTTTTCCTTTCCTTTTTTACTTAAAAGCACTGGCGCAAAAAAAAAGCTCTCCAATCAGTTGTCGTTTGCACATTGCAAATTCATTCATCAGACGTTTGTTATGCTGCTGCTGCTGCTACTGCTGCTACTTCAGCTTCTGTTTTCTGTTGCTTTTTATTTCCTATCCGTGCCGTTTACAGTTATCTTCCAGGTATAATAACAATCGCAATAGTTGCCGAGAATTATGCAAGAAGTTCCCGGAGATCTCTTCTAATGATCTTGCTCTAATTAAGTCGTTAGCGAAGAACTTCATATTGAGCACTTAATTCAAGTTGATTTGCCGGAAAAGGGCAGTTCATAATAATGTTTAATAACATTGTTTTCACAATTGTTGTTTAGCTCAGTTTGCAAATCTGTATTTGCTCTGATCTCATGGAAAATGAGTGCAAAATATATATAAAAGCAGCTAAAAAAGGCCATCGCCGAACAGATTCTCAATCAGCATGAGCATCCGCGTCCGTCAGTCTGTCTGTCGGTCCTTATGACAGTCACTAACACCAGCTGAACTGGAGTATTTCATTTAAGTTCTCGTATACCAAGCGCAAGCCAAATAACTTATCGATAACCCCTCCAGCTGCTAGAATATCGATACAAATCGATAAGACTTTTATTTATTTTTCAATAAAGACTTGGCTTCTAAATATCTCGAAGACAAACTTTCTCGACTAGAGCATACTTACTTTGAGTGTTTCCTTGTGAAGGAAATTATAATTTTAATTGTTATGTTTTGAAGAAGACTTCTCCGACCCCGGAGAGTATTCTTTATTAGCCGATTAGATAGAGCCTTATCCGTCCGTTTCCATGAAAGCTGTTCTCAGTTTTGAAGCAATCTTGGTCAATATGAAACTTGGTATTTATTCGTTTTTTTGCTGCAGGCAATACGTGCATCAATGCTCGCCAGATCCGATTACTATATCATATAGCTGTTCTTGTTTGAAAACTTATCCAATATGCGGATTATTATGCTTCTTACATTTCTTAATTATCGAACTACTTTTTCAAATGGAACCCATACGAACAATCGGTCGAAATAAGAGTTTTTTTTATGGATATCCATGGCAAACTTACTTCATCTGCGTTGGACTATTTTCTAAAATTTCGAACGGCTAAATCATATAGCTTTACTAGGCAGAATCGGTCGTTTCTTTGAAATTTATAGTGCAAATTGGATGTAGGCGGGTTGATTCTGGTCTATTTGAATCTTCAGTCTTAAAAGCTGAATTCTACTTTAACTTCTTGCATTTCGGGATTCGAGAAACGAGACTCTCAAACTAAGTCCAAGATAGGAAAGAAATAATCTTAAAAATTGCCTGTCAAATTGCAATTATCAATAAAAATGGTGTGCTGCAATTGCCAAAGAAAATTCCCAAAAGATGGGAAACACTGCTGATATATTTTGCTACGCTTAACCACAAGAATTAAAACAAATGAAAGAAAAACAGTTGAAATCGCATTCATTTTTATATCAGTTTAATTTTATTTTATTCAATGTTGAACATGGCTTATGAGTTGACTCTGAATCATTGCGAATGGCGAACCCATGACACACCATCAATTTCATCATAAACAAACTTATAAATACGCACCCAGAAATAATAATAATGAAAAGTAAATCAAATCTTGTTTAAAAACCCTTTTTGTTTCCACAAAAAACCCTAAGTTTCTAAAGCTAACAATTCTTTTTACTTAATCTTTAATTATTCAATTTTGTTATGCTTGCTAAAAGACTCTTAAATTATTGGAACTGTGAATTGTATTATTCTACTGCAAAATATATGAAACTTTCTGTGGAAAGTCTTAAGGATATGGCCAATAAGGAGTTGGGAACCCTTTGATACCATGTTAAAAGTACCGTTTTATAGGTTCTTCTTACAATACAATGCCACAAATTGCAGTAGCGAACTTTTGAAACATAGTTTTTTATCATAGACTGAGTAGAGCCTTGTCCATTGAAGGTATTTATTTGGAAAAGAAATTGTTTTTCCATTTGCTGTGTTTATTTGAGGCCAAACCGTGTAATTCTTATGATTCCCTGAACAACCGTAATCACAGAGGTTGCAACTGAATGGGGGTACCACTAAATAGTGACCAGTCCAGCAACAACAACATTTTGTGAACGCCATTTTAAGTGATGTGGCATCAACTGTCTGTTTCCCTTGTGCCTCGTGTCTCGTCATGAATGCAACCGTTGATTGAGCTCATCCTGTCGTTTGGCTAAGCGTTTCGGTTTCGGTTTCGGTATCGGTTTCAGGTTGCAAGCTGCAAGTCTGGGGCTTGTCGTAAATTATTGATTGGCTTTAATTCCGCCGATAGATTGGCCTCAACTGGTCTTAACAGCTTAATTGAGACCCCGTGCAGCAATAAATGCGATAAAGCGCCACAACAACAACAACAGCAGCAGCAGCAGCAGCAACAACAACAACAATGAGAAAGAGAAACTAATAATGTGCCCAGATATAAGACGATGATGCTGCGACTGCGACTGCGGTGACTGCTGTGACTGCTGTGACTGCGGTGCCTGTTTCTGCTCTTGCTCTTGCTAAAGTCGTGGCCAGTGGCACGACGATTCCCAGCCGCAGCAGCAGCAACAACAACAACGACAGCAACTCCAGTAGCAGCCTCCAAGTGAATGGGGGGCATTTAAGTTTAATTTGTGTGTTGTGCCGACGTCGTCTTTTTTTTCCTCTCTTCTTTTTCTTTTTGTTGTTGTTGTTTCTCTTTTTCTCATTCGCTGGTGCTGTCGGCGAGCTCCTACTCCGCCGCACAGCGCATCGGCAAATCCCGCAAGCAATGACCGACCAGCAAGCAGCAAGCAGCGAGCAGCAAGCAGCAAAGCAGCGCAGCTCAAAACTGAGATTCAGATAAATTCGTCGTTGTTGTTTTGCGCGCTGGTCGTTGTTGGTGTGTTCAGAGCGCATGCCGAGATACACACACACAGACACCCGCACACACACACACACACTGAGATACAAATAGATACATATATAAATATATATATATATCTGCCAGTAGATTTTCCCAATACGCGTTGCCTAGTGACGTCACAAGCGCCTCGCAATCATTGAACATCATTCAGCATCATCATAACGATGCTGAATGCCTCACAGCAGCTTGCCACTAGCCGCATGCCTCATATAACCATTCCCAATTACCAGCGACGTCAACAGCAGCAGCAGCAGCAGATGTTTATATGCCCTCACTATGCACTATGTGCTTGTGTGTGTGTGATGAGTTGCATTTGTGTGTGTGCATGTGCCTGCCTAAGCTGTTGCTGGCGGTCGTGGCAGGCAGCCACAGGCGCGTTAGGGTTGTCAACGCATCGAAAGTTTAACTAAAAGAATTTCTGTGGGAAAATCTTATAATATTTATGCATACCTATTTTTATATGATTAAAATGTTTGATTTTACATTTAAATTGCTATATTTGCATATTAAACAATACATGTTGTTTATTTGTTTATTTATGAAAGGGGTATGTGTTAGATTTAAAACGTTTAAATATTATTTATTTATTACTTTCAGCCCAACAATATTATTTATTAAGTCAACAATAAAATTATAAAAATAATCTTTACGAATTAATAGTGCCATTAAAATAAATTGAGAGCAGTCGACAACTCTGTCTACGTATGTTTCTTTATTATCTACGCGTTCACAGAGCCATGGACAGCAGCAGAGGCAGCAGCAGCGGCAGCGACAGAACTCAAGCGTTCGCTGCCGCTCAGAGCATAATAATGAGTTTTCTCACTACGCGCCTCGTCCTCATTTTCCATAAAGTGCATATACACATGCACATACACACATACAAACAGACAAACAGACAAAGTGACAGTCGTCGTCGGGGGTAGGCAGAGAATAAAAAAATAGTAAAACAAAGAGGAATAGGAAAGAAATAATATGCTGGCTTCATAAGTTAGGCAGCGGGGCTGCTGACTATCCAGATACAAGATATGCGCCACGAAACGAACGAGCAATGCGAATGGGCGAAAAGGCACAAGCAGAGCCAAAGCCAAAGCCACAGCAAACTGGTTGCCAGTGACAGCCGCAGCAGCAGCAGCAGCAGCAGAGGCAACTGCTAGCGAAGATGTGTGGAATGATGTAGAGTAGGTAAGGCAACTGACAACTAAAGCAGCGCAGTCGGCAGTCGGCAGTGACGTCGACAGCGAAGCCATATGCAGCGGCCAAGCCAAGCCAAACCGAAAAACCAAACCAAACCAAAAGCATTAAGCGAAGCGAAGCGAAAATAACAAGAAAAGCAAACGAAATGTATATGTATATGTATGTATATACGTGAGGGTCGCTGAGAGCAGCAGGCAGATATAGAGAAGCGAAAGGCAATTGACGCAACTGTGTGTGTGCGCTGCGAATGAGCTGCGCAAAGCGTAGAGCCGAATACATAGCGCACAATCGAACTGAATGCATGTACATACCTCATGTGTGTGTGTGTGTGTGTGTGTGTGTGTGTGTGTGTGTGTGTGTGTGTGTGTGTGTGTGTGTGTGTGTGTGTGTGAGTATGTGTGTGTGCATATTGTGACAACAGCTAGAGGGACGAACGAAGAAGCAAGCGCAGGGGGCCAAAAGGTTGGGCAATGAAGACAACGACAACGACGACGACAACAACGCTGGCAGCGACGCTAACAGCGCTCAGCATGATACCGAATACCGACCATACCCACAGCCTTGAGGGTGAGAGAGAGATGGAAAGTGAGAGAGAGAGAGCGGCGCTCGTGTGCCGACGCCGCTGGCTTTAGCTTTGGCGTAGTTTGAACAAAAACAAAAGGTTTCTGTCTCTGCTGCTGCTGCTGCCATATAATTAATCAAAAATATTTTAGTTTCAATTAAACGTGTGTGTGGCGTTGCCGATAATAAATTATTTGATTAAAGTTACCTATGAACAGCAACGGTAGCCGTAAGATACTAATACACACACACACACACACAGAAACACACAACAGAGAAACACACACAGCTTTTGAAACTCTTGAAACTGATAAGTTACAGTAAAAAAAGAAAATACCAAAAAAACACATGCGAAAAGTTGATATGGGTTTCTGTGCTGGCGACGTAGGTGGGGGCAGCTAACGGGGGCGTTACACCACATCACAAGCAGAACTTCAGCAGAACAAAATAACGGCAAAAGTTATACAAAAACTTAAGCTACACTTGGAGGGACAGAGAGACAGTTAGAGAGAGAGAACGAGGGAGAGAAAGAGAGAGAGAGAGACACAGATTTGGGGGGATGAGCGAGAACTTGTGCAAAAGTTCAACTAAGTCGCGTACAACTTTTTTATGTTCACGCCAATTTGATGCTTAGCATTCCGACAGAAGGAACAACCAACAACAACCAACAAGCAACGACCAACAACAACAACAACAACAACTAACGAAGATGTGAAAGGAAATCCGGCTACGTACAAAAGTCTGTCAGTTTGGGGGAAAGAAGAAAGAGTCCACATTCAATATTAAGCTAGAAAAAGGTCGACTTTCGCAGACGGAAAGCGGATGAAATTCAATTTATTTATCATTTTATCAGTGAACATTATTCAGACTGTGGCCATTGAATAAAAAATGAATACAAAAATAGCCAACGGGCATTTTATGCTGCTGCTCAGGCAAAGGTTTGGGCAAAATCTGATCACTTAAATCGGCTGGAAAATAGATGCTGCAGTTGAAAATTGGGCAGCTTAATGATTAACAGCACTGCAAATGATGTTGGCTAATCGAAACTGGCTTAAATACAGAATTAATAGAGAAATTGGACTGGAATGCCCAAGATCTGCGTGTGGCTGCAAAGAATGCAATTAGCAAGGAAACTAACAATTTGAGATACTTCATTTTGTGCAACCTTTCCAGGTTTCCATGCCCCAAAAAGTCAGCTCGAACTGCTTGGCTTAATCCGTACTTCATTAACTTTTTATAAGACCGACATTTTGTGAATGGATTCACAAAGCAAAGATGATCGGATATGATTTATGTGTTATGTAAATGGATATTTTGGTTTTTTTTTGTTTTGTTTTTTTGTAGCTGTTAACCAGGAAACTGCCCCCATTTTAAAAAGGGTAGTCCACAATGACTGGACGGTTTTTTGAGGCAGTCTCCTTCCAACGTCCAACGTAATTGGAATAAGCCGCTTAAAAAGGCTGCTTATCTGTTTCTGCCACAAAATCAATACGAGCAGCATTCAGAGATAAATTTCATTTGCAGAGACTTTGTCTATAAACATATCTAAAATGAAGAAATGTCTTTGAAATACTTTTCTTGGCTTAGAAATATATAAAAAACCAAAGCCTTTTTAGACTGCTTTTGTCCAGTTTTAGTCGACATCTTGGGAATTCCCTAAACTTAAGTGTTTCTACATAGATATTTGTGTATAAATATTTGGCCTTCAGCTGGAATCCAGTCAAACAACTCTTGGAAGGTGTGGGCATCTAAATGATCTCATGTGGGCGTGATCGATTGCCATCCAATTAGTTTGAGATTACCGATTCTTAAAATAAGAATGTTGTCATCGATCTGGAGTCTGATTGTCAACAAATCTCATTCTCACAGAGGGTTCCAAATTACTTTCGAATGCAAATTCTGACTGGAAAGATTATTATAAGCCAAGTCTAGTTTTAAAATAGAATTCGAAAGCATTTTAAATGCCGCACCAATCTCGAGCTCAAATCGTGAATTGGTTTGAAATTTGCTTAAGTTTGAACAGAAAATAAAGTCAAGTTTAGTTTTTAAATATGTATTTGGCAGTTGGAAGTATTTCTACGCATATGGAAGATGTTAGAATGGATTACATATAACAAAAAACTAAATATAGCAAGAAAGAAGGCTTATCTGAGGCAGGGAGAAGATTTAATCTATTCTTTCCTATTTCACACATTGTTTTTTTGAATCAATTATTTCACAGTTATAAAATTATATTGCTTTTGAGTAGATGGCCTAATATCGAGATAAATATTTCTTGCTCGAAAACATTTTTTCTCAAACCCTAAACTAAAATTTAGTAGCAGATTTCATATATTTTGTGTCAGTTTTTAGTTGACATTAAATAATAAATAAAAAATGATCTTTTATCTAATTGCAACTATGGCAACTATAGCATATAGTTGTCCGATCTGATTATCTGTCAGCTTTATGCTTGCTTAAGCAAAATTAGGAATATAAATCAAGTTTCCATCAGGTTCACCAAGCTCTTAAACTGAGCGAGTTCTGCACGTGTTTTTTAAAGAAACCTATTCAAACTTATTATATATATTCCCATCTGGTTGGAGACAGCTTAAGGAGAATGTGAACTCAACTGGGTTTCAAGTAATGCTCAAGATTAAAGCAAGGTAAAAGTAAAGGTTCCGAATGATGACTGGAGACATATTTGTTATTTATTATAATTCGTAGAGTTTCGGCGTTGGTTCCACTCTGATATATCATGAATATCCATAAATATATCTATATATATCTCATCCCTGTACTACTGGTACTGCTACTGCTCACAGAGCAAGTCTCTGGTTGTTTGCCAGTCAATCATTCAGAATATGTTCAGGGATTGGAGTCAAAGCTGTGTTGGGAAACAGTCGAACCAGAAAGCAGCTAACATCTTCTGTGCGACTGTCCAACACTAATCAGGAAACGGATGCGATTTCTGTAAATAACTCTCGGTTCAACTTGTTTTTCACTGTTAGGCTGAACTCTACGTAAAGTCGACCTTCGAGTTGCACAGCAGTCAAGCCAAGTTTCACAAAGTTTTCCGTCTAAAAATCGGTAATATTTTAGGTCATTTTCTTAAGAATTAAGTAGACATTTTGTATACGATTTGTGGGCCAAAAAAGTAGCTCAGAACAGAATTGGAAATAGATTTTAATAATGATTTGGATACTGCAACAATTCGTTACACGGCTTAAAAAGCAACTTGACAATGATAAACCAATCATCGAATATTGATTGAAGAATTGCGATTTCCACTTTTGTGTGTTTTTCAATCGACATTAAAATTGTAAGGCATTAAAATGTCAGAATAAGACAAATGGTAAGATAATAACTAAATCTACACTGGAATTTCAGAATATCCAGTTTTGGGCCTATCAAAGAGGTGTCAAAAACGTTTAAAACTTCTCCATCTCAATCAGGCATACTTTTTAAAGCTGTTGTCTTCAGCTAATGTGAAAACAGGTCCACTAATCATACACTTCTGGAAGGTATTATAATGTGATCCTCGATATAATCGTCTGTCGATATTTTATATATATATATATATATATTATATGAGCAGAAGTCTCTCAGCTAACTTGATGAAACTTTCTTTATTTTTTGTAGTACCAAAAAACTTTTTATTTACCAAAGTGTGCAATTTGTTCAGCTGCTTTGATTCTTGTCAAGAAATCAACATCTTTGCACCAATATATCATATATAGAACAGCTCGTTGAGGAATAAGAGTCATACAAGAAGTATTGGGGATAGTCAGAGATCCATGGACAGCCTTGTCATCCTTTTGGATACCAAACAACTACAGAAATGAGGCATTTTCAGTTAGCAACAAAAAACATGGATTTAAAATTTGTTTAAAACCGTTTTTTCTAGTTTTTCATAGGTTTTTGAAATCGGGTTGAATTCCTCAACTGAATCTTTGTGCTCTTTTTGATTTATTGCAGTGCAAAATGATGTTAGCCAAACGAAATTCACTAAAACTCGCTTAATAAATTGAGTAAAGAGAGAAATGCGACTTGAATAGCTTTGAACCATATTTTAGATTGATAAATCGGTGTGCAATATACACACTCAGAAATACATATAAAATTAAGAACATATCATTTAATTCAATGATGTTTATTTGAACAGAAAATACAAATATTAATTATAACTTGACACTTCAATTTGTAAGTTTTTATTTCTTAGAAATCCTCTAAAATTCTGCTCAAAACGTTAACTTTTCTAAATTTCATTAAGTTTTTTATTAAATCGAGCAAATTTAAATGATGAATTAAATTCAATAATTAAAATGGAATCGATTAAAGACAAATCGATTGTTTGTGGAAATGTTTGGCTGAAGGAAAAGGATAACAGCAGCCATTCAATAAAAAGCTGGATGCGCCTCGAACAACAGTTATTTGAATATAGATAAAAAATACTATAAAATAAGCGTTGATTTGGAGACAAAGCTTAGCTGAAGTGCAAGTCTGAGCCGATGGCAAATGTAATTGGATATATATATGCATATATCTTGGAAAGGTACACCTTTTGTAGCGGTAAATGTGTAGCTGAAGGTGTGTGACTCATTTACATTGGCCACACCCATTTCCAGCGATTCAGGCACGAAATTAATCTGATTAACTGAAGATTTGTCGCATGTGGCGCTTGTTGTAAATTCGTATTTATTTTGGCAACGTGCACAAATACATGTTGCACATTGAAATACACATTTATGTGTGTGGCAAGCTTGGTGTTGTGCGCCACATTCTTGATATGATTATGCAAATTTCTGGCTGCGCTCGCGGCACTTGAGGAAAAGCGCTTGTGGAATCATTGCGAGCAATTTAAATCCACTTTAATTGGAATATTAAAGTTAAAGATTAAACAGCAAACGGGCAACGGGCGACGGACAACAACAACAGCAGCGGACGGGGCAAGCAGCGAACAACAATGCGGCAACAATTTAATCTCTTAAATTGCACATTTCGCAACATCCTGGGGGAAAAAGGCTGTCAGCCAACAGCCACCAGTTCCTCCACCATCACCACCAACACCACCACCACCAACCAACCATTACCCGCAGCCCGCCCGTGGCCCGCTAGCAAATTGGAATTTTTCAACCCCACCCACGGGGCAAAAAAAGGCGTTAGGGCTGGCGTTGCCTTCGCTGTTGCCGTTGCTGTTGCCGTTGCCGTCAGCGTCGCGCAACATTCATAAACTAATTAGTGCCATAATTTCAAAAGTCGCGTTCTGTTGTGATGGGTTTTTGCAGCAGCAGCAGCAGGAGGAAGAGGGGGTAGGGTGGGGGCGCGTCAAATCCCACAGGTCATAGTCCAGGTATTACGTAATAATTATGAAAAATTCGCTTTGCCATTTCAATTATGCGACGGAATACCTGAAAAAAAAAACAAGAAAGAAGAAGAAAAACACTGCTTTGGCGCAAAAAATAGCACAGTCGGTCAGGCGGATATATGTGTGTATCTTAGCCAAATGACAAATAGTATAGCGATTGTTAAGAGATTAGAGATTTGAAGGCTTGCGTTGGCCGCAACCATTAATCATTAATCATGTCCCATTCGCCTTGTGTGTTGTTGTCTCAATAATGTTGTGTGATAAATCGAAACAAATTATAATTGGACAAAGCAGAAAGCAGCGACAACAACACAAAACACAAAAAGCTCGCATGTGTTAAAGTGTGCCAATGTGTGTGTCTGTGTGTGCGTGTGTGTGTGAAAACGAAATGAAACAAAAAAGGCAATGCAATAACAGCAACAGCAACAACAACAACAGCAGCAGCAGCAGCGACAGCAGCAGCAGCCTGTTAAACTACACCCACGAAAGCGGGCATCAAAATGCGCCTCAACAGTTTCCCAATCAAAATGTAAATATGCCGCAGTCGCTGCCAGCGTCAGCAGCGCGGCGACAGCCAAGTGGTGGTTGTGTGTTGTATGCGGGACTGCACTGGGGCTGGACGACGGCCTGCCTGCCTGCTTGGCTGCTTGGCTGCTGCCTGGTCGAGCTGCCTGTTTGCAATTTAAAAGTAAATATTATACATACACACACTCCTATACATACATACATACATACATGTATATATACATACATACATATGTTTGTATGTGAATATCACACTATATCTGTAGCGTAAAAAGCAAATGCAAACGGAACGGAACGCAAAGCAACGGCGAACGGCAACAGCAACGCCATCGCCATGTTTGCGCACGATGTGAAACTTGCCGCTGTTGCTGCCAACGTCAACAGCAACAGCAGCAGCAGCAGCGAAATTTGTATGCTGCCCTGCGTGGCTAGGCCAGAGCACGAACTGAAGCAGCGTCAGAGAACACAAGACCCACTTGGAAATTGTATGCACAGCAGCACATCTAAAATGACACGCGTTGACTAAATTCGCCACTGGGCTTTGTATGAGGTTGTGTGTGTGCGCGTGTGTGTGTGAGAGATTTGTGTGACTGTGTGCGCGCAACATTAAATGGGAACGATGAACGACGAGTCAAAAGCAATAGCAATAGCAGCACCAAGAAAGCGTAGCACTTGCATGTGTGTGTTTGTGCTGTGTGTGACTGGCAGTGGTGAGTGAGCAGCAGAGAATCGGCTGCTGCTGTTGTTGTTGTTGTTGTTGTTGCTGTGGTTGGTATTCGGGCGCAGAGTGTGGCTGGCATTCAGCTTTAGACGTAGTGCCGCATTTACGTGTACCGCAAGTGCTCATTACGTATTCTACTACACAGCGCACACACATATACAAATGCACACATGCATGAGATTTTTGAGGGTTAATATGAGCAGATATCACAGCACAATTTCTGCTGCCTCGCAAATCCGCAAATCTTTCATGTTTACTCGCTCGCTTATACCGCTATACCCTTAATTTTTCTCATTTCAGTTTTTATTTTCGTTGCTTATACTTTTTTTTGCTCACATTCTGTCTCGCTCTTGAGCTCATTTGCAAGCCGTCGTCGGCTGTCTTTGTCTTTTTGTGTGCGTACTTTTCTAATAAATTATGCGCCCTTTTGATAAATGTCACTTTCAAAGCACATTCCACCTAATTGTGGCGAGACCGTGAACGACTGAGAGAGGAGAGAGCAAAGAGAGAGAGAGAGGAGAGAGGAGAGCAGAGAGACTGGGACATTAATTGCTACAAAAGAGCCGTAATAAGCGCACCTGTCAAAATTTATTTTCCATTTAACAGTTTGTCGCGAGGAAAAAGTGGCAACTGTGCGCTGAACTGAAATGAAAATGGAACAGTTTCACAACTGAACTCAAATTAAATGCGAAGAAGAAGCAGCAGCGCGAACTGGTTGACAAATGAAAACGGCTGCTTTAACTGAATTTAAGCAAATGCTAAATTAAGCTAAGAAGTTGGCAGTTCAACTTGGTACTTAATAAATTGAATTTATCAATTAAATGTAAAAATGAAGAAGAGCAAAATTAAAGTAAGCTGGGAAAGTAATCAGAAAGCTGGAAGCAATGCAAAAGATACTTTTTAAAAGTGAGCAAAAATGAATATTAGCAAAATTATATATAAATATAATGCTTAAAGGCACATTTCTAAATACCTGTGTGTGTGTGTGTGTGTGTGTCATGCACAGAATGTTGCCACACGCCACCATCTCTTCTAGCTGTAATATGCAACCGCATAGACACAACCACAGCCAGTTTTCAGTTGCCAAATGCTGCACACACATTAATTATTTGTTTTGCCAGCAGGATTCACTTCCAGCTGGTTCGCCAGGACACATACACATTCGTGTGTGTTTGTGTGTCTGTGTGTGTGTGTATCTGTGTGGATCTGATTTAGTTGCAGTTGAGCTCCGCATCAGCTTGGAGCAGCGTGGGTCATTTATAATTACATTTGCATGCAGTACTCCTGTGGCATTCCACACACACTCTCAGTGTGGGTGTGTTCATAAATATTGCGGCTATAAGAAGAGGCAGAGAGTGGCACTCACCGAGCAGCACTCACCACACTCGAACAAGCAGTCTTTTTTTGTCATAAGAACGCTCTCAAACAAATAATTACAGATTCCCAGTCATCATTTGTAGATAAGACTTGGGTTTGATTATCATAAGTATCTAAATACATAACTTCTTTGTCAATACATATGAGTTTATGCTGTACACCTTTAATTCATTCTTATTCTTACTAAATCAACTCATAATTACTGAATTTTACCATAAGTCAACATATAATCTGAGAATAGAACATTTATTGTTCAGTTGATTGACTCATTACTCATTTTCCCTTAACAAATAATGTGATCAGCATAAATATTAAATTCCAGATTGAAAAACAATATTAATTAGTGCAAGTAGAAGGAAAAGAGAGAGTTTTAAAGAGAGAATATTGATAAGAGTTTGTCTGAGAGAACAAAAATGATTGAACCATCTACCGAAATGTGCATACAAATCTGTAATTCTAACTTGCTTACATGAGAATCGCATAGGAGAGCGATGTGCAGTTAAAATGATTTGTGATTTTTGTGCCTTTTGCTTTTATAGTCTCCGTTATCCCTGCGCTTAGACAGACAGACACACGGACAGACAGGCGAATGGATAGTCGGTCTTAGCTAGAGCAATGTTTTGAGAACAGGGTATTGGAGTGCTCTAGCTGAGAGTGTCCGACTATAAGAAACCCTGTGCCCAGCAAGATGAAACTCTCTTCCTGCTCACCACTGGACAACTGAAATTTATTCTAAAAAACTTCTTATTTGTTTATATTATTTGTATTTTCTTAAAATTTGTGAATATACAGAATAACTGTACTTCTGAGCTGCTATTTCTGATCTGAAATATGGCATATATGTGGGACAATATTATATATATTAAACAATGTGTATAAATTTAGATTTAGATTTAGATAGTATTGAAATGGTTGATATTGTAATTTTTTATACGGCTATGTACAGTTATGGCTGCTCTGATCCCACGTATGCATTTTATGGATCGGGGAAGCTTATTGCTGCCTATTTTGTATATCTATCTTATAACTAACTCATATTAATTATAATATAAAAACTACTTTACACAAGAATTATTATGTTTTTAAGGAATACGACTTAAATGTTAGATTAAGAAGATGATACAAAGTTTGTGTGTTTGATATATATGCAAATTATATATTTTTTGGGATTGAGAATGCTTACTAGGACTGTAAGCAAATTAAAAATGAAAGCTCTTTAATCGAGCGAGTGAATTAAGATGCTTTCGTAGCTGTAATTGTCAATAATTTCAACTTTTTCAATGAAGAATATTTTTGGGTGAATAAAATCAATCCAGTATCGTCTTAGTTTAAAAGTTTTGAAGCTGTGAGTGAAAGTAACTGAGTGGAAATCAAATTTGAATTGGTTTTAAAGATGTTCCCGTTGCAGCCGAGATGCGTGCTGCCACACAGCCTGCCACACGGAGTCGCTCTTCTGCATCATTTATCAAATTGAATGAATACGTTTTTCAGCGATTGCCGTGCATATTAATGTCTAACGAGCCTTGAAATCTACGCGGAGACGTGCCGAAAAAAAAAACCAAATACATTTCAAGGACACGCGATTTTGCACTTGTCGCCGTCGTCGTCAGCAAAACCCTTTGAAATGCAAATTTTTGGCATGCGCTGAAGTCGTTTTCAATTGAATTCGAATCATAAAAAATTCGCGGCAAGCATAAATTGTGTGTGATTCGCACCGCCAACCCCCTCCGCCCACTGGTATCATTTGGCCCCGTCGGCTGTCAAAACAAGAATCGAGCGTAAGATCAAGTAGACATCAGGTCTCAAGTGGTGTCAGTGACAGGCACAGATACACACACACACACACACATACACAGAGAGGCAGAGGAGAGAGGATGACACCTTTGCATATGGCCCCAATTGAGATGAGTTTCGTATATGCGAACATGTTCATATTTTTCACAAAATGCCCAAACGGACAAGGAGTGAGCGAGAAACAGCAAACGGTAACGGCGACGGCGACAAACGAGAATTCGCGATAATTATAAACACCAAGGCCAATACGTAGCTGGCACGATTGCCGACGACGATGACGACGACGACGTCGCTGCCGCTGTCGCAGCCAGCGTCAATGTAGAAGCCTTAATCTCTCATTTGACAGTTGAATTCAATTAAAAACGGCACCCACACAAGCGAACACACAAACACACATACAGTCACGCTCACGAAGACCGAACGACACGAGCGACACGCATAGCCACCCCAAAAAGGTAAAGGCAGCGCAGCGAAACGCAACGCACACACACAGGCAAAGTCAGAGACACGACGAGCTCGGGCCAGAGCCGAAGTGGCCGAGCATGGCAGTTGCAGCCAATCAAGCCGCACGACAGCCGCAGGGTGGGCGGTACAGCAATGGCGCGAAACGGCAACAGCGAATCTCTTTGTCTCGCTCTCGCCTGCTCTCGCTCTCACGAGGGGCTCTCAGGGCGCAGACGCGAACAGCGGCAGCACGGTACCGAAATCGTTGGCAGGTCTAATCAGAATCAGTCTTTGAACAGTTTTCGTGCCGTGCACTTTGTGGACGGAGTAAAGTCAATTTTTGTCCGCTATCGGCAAAACAGAGAAAGAGAGAGAGAGAGAGGGAGAGTGAGAGTGCAAGAGTGTGCCACAGAGAGAGAGAGAGAGAGATAGAGACAGAGAGTAAGAGCTTTGAAAATCTCAGCCGCTGTTCGTGATAATAAAAACGTGTATGAGAAATCGATAAGAGCAGCGGAGTAGCAGCTGAAGTGAAAGAAGCGCGCACACACCGCATGTATGTGTATATGTGTGTGTCGGCAAGTGTTATAAAGTAAGAAGAAGAGTTCATCATTTTTAGTTCGAATCGATTTATGCTTGTGCGTAAAATGTTGTTTTCAATTTTAGCTGGCAGCTTCTAAGTAGCCGGCTAATAGACTCAGTTATCGTAAATCGTAAACAATTTGCGTCGTAATTTTGGAGAAGTGGCTGGCAGAAAAGCGCAAAGCGTTGGGAAACTGAAAACAGTTGTGTACATTTCTAATAAGAAAATTTCACTTTGCTTTTGATTGTGCGGCGAGCGCGGCGAAATGTAACGAAAAAAATACTTGCGGTGTCTATGTGTGTGTGAAAATTTTGTAAACACACGTACACGTGACAAGTGGTGTGCGTTTGCTGTTGTTGTCGTCGTCGTCGTCGTATTGGAATTTTCGACACACGGCGGCGGCGATTTCGAAAAAAAAAACACAAAACCGAATACGAAAAATGCGGCGAAACGGCGAATACACGCGCGCGCAAATTGTAGAAAGTTTTGTTTTGACTTTTGGTTTTGCCGCGTTCGCTCGCACGCTCTCTCCCACAGCCCACATTGGGGCGGCTCTCTTGCTGCGTTACGTTGCGTGGCGTTGCCACGGCGAATAGATACAAATTTGTGTCGTCTGCGCTTCGTAGTCGCAGTCGGCATATTCGTCGTGTGCTCGTTTCGCCTCAATTGCGCGGCGAAGCACGAAGTATGAAGTACGAACACGAAGTACGACAGTACAACAACAAGCACAATACGAACGCAGCAGCGTCAAAGCATTTGAATTTCGTGCATGGCATTCAGTTGTATTTTCAGCGGCTGCTGTTGTGGACAGAGCGCACGTTCATCTTTACAAGTGGTGTAGACATATTTACGCTCAATTTTCCGTTTTCGCTGTAACATTATTTCTCGGCAAAGCTTGTTGCGTGCGCGTCGTGTCTATAACTGAGTATGTGTGTGTGTGTGTGTGTAGCAACCACCCTGCGGGGCTTGTTGCTGTTGTTGTAAAGTGCGCTTATGCCGGCGCCAGTCGTTGGTGCTGCTGCTGCTGCTGTTGCCGTATTTGTTGTTATTATTGTTTTCGTTTCGATAGCGATAACAGCGCGGCAAAAATATAAAACTCTGCCCACTGTGCAAGCTGTGGCCATATTTCGTCACAGCCACACGTCTGTGTGTGTTGTGTGTGTGTGTTGGTTTGAGCCTTGGTCGTAAACTAATACGTCAGCCGCATTGAAGACGTCATCAACGTTGTCAATTGAAGCCATCGCACCCACCACCACCACCCCCCCTATAAAAGGCCGGCACAGTGGGGCACTTTAGCATAGCACTCAATTTGAGTGGGTGTTGTTATTCCTTCTTTTTTTTTGTGGGCGTGGGCGTGGACGTGGGCGTCGCTGATGAATGGCATTTCAGCTTGTTTACTTTGGGGCCGCCTCACATTCTCATTATCCTCATTTTTAGGAACACGGCTACGTTTGCATTTTCCTGCAACTACTGCTGTGTCCAGCTTTCTTACTACACTCCCCCCCCCCCCCGCTCCTCCCCCACTCTCTATCCTTTTTCCTGCCTGACCCCACGTCAATCCTTGTGTGCTGCTTTGGCTTAGTTTCCAGCTGTATTTGAAACGCTTTTGTTTTTGTTGCCTGCCTGCCTCGCTCGCTTTTTGTTTTGTTTTGTTTTGCTTAGTTTTTTTTTGCTTGCTGTTTTTTGTTGTTGTAGTTGTTGTTGTTTTGTTTTTGTTTTTGTTTTGCTAGCTTCGCATCGCATCGCATCGCAGCTTCTCTGCTCGGCTTGTTGTCATTTCGTCTTGCCTTTTACAAGCTGCTTTCGTGCCAGTTTCGCGTGAGCGTGTGACGTACAACGAGCAGAAGCATGTCAAAGGCAAACGGGGCAACAACTACGACAAAAAGAAAATGAAAAATGAAAGGAGGGAGAGAGAGAGAGAGAAAGAGAGAAAAAAGTGGGCAGCGCATTTCGGGCCAAGGCGACTTTTATTTGCCCTACAGCAGCAGCTTAGATTGTGGCCTGTGTTGTGGGGGAGTTGGCTGAGCAGCTGAGTCCGAAACGCTGCTCGGCCCCAAAAACGGATAAATATATCTGTAAATATATACATATATATTTATATATATGCCTAAATATATATGTATACATATATATCATAGCCAGATTTCGCTTATTTGATTTGAGTTTGCTTGAAAACCCATTTTAAACACATTCTTATTGGAAAATGCTTCGTTTTCCACTTGTCTTAAAACTGTTAAGTAAAAAAATCAATCATAAAAAGAACCTGAAATATTTTATCCTTGATGCATAAATATATCTAGTGTATTTTAATTGGAAAATGATATGATTATTTGCTATATTAACGATAAAAAGATGAGTTTTTATGCTTGCCACAAAAGGATAAATTATTTATTACTTTACAGTTCATATTCCAAAAAAGAATCAATCATAGCTGAATAAGTCAATCAATCACAAGTTCGAAATCAATCATTCGCAGAAAAAATCGAAATATAACTCGAGCTGAGCAACATTAAAATAAATCAAATAATAAATAAATCAAATTGTTTGTTTCCTAAACGTTATTCGATAACTGATAAATCGAATAATTTAAGTAAAATAATAATTGAAATGATTAACCTGAAAACAGACTGAACAGGCAACTAGTCAGCACAACAAGGACCACTGCCTGATCCCCGTTTGTGGTTAGTGGTCCAAATAGTCGTTCCATATAAACTATACTAGATATGTTGGTGGTGGTAGACATGTTAACAACATGACATTTGCTGTGGCTTTTGCTGCTTGTGTTGCACCATTCAAATCTCATCTTCATCAACATCAACGCTACTCGTTTGTGTGTGGCATACATTCGGCTGACGCTCTCCAACCTGCTGCTGATCCAACTCGCTGCCCACATAATAATAATAATTATTATCATCATCATCATCAACTGGCTGACTGTGCGTGTGTGTTGTGTGTGTGTGTGTTGTGTTTGTTGGTGTGTGTAGGGCACACAAGAGCGTAATTTTCGTACTTTATTCGTTTGCACGACGACGACGACGATGATGTCGACGAGGAGGCAAAACCTAAAACTAGATTCAAGTACACACGTCGAGTGCACAAATGCTTCTCTCTCTGTGTGTGTGTGTGTGTGTGTGTGTGTGTGTAAGCTTTTGTAGGGTGCCCTCTGTGTGGCACGAAGGGCGTCGCTTGTGCCTCCGAAAGCCCAGCAGCCCCCTCCTACTCAGCCCCTTCTTTAGACGCCTTCTGCGTATGAGTTTTGCTTCTTGGGTTTCTGCGTTTCTTTTTTTGTTTTTGTGTTACTTTTTTTTTGTTTATTTTTTGTGTGTTTCGGCATTGTTCCGATTCATGGATGGCTGACTTACTAGTCTAAAGTTTAGTGTCTGGTGCCGCTGACGTTGCCATATCTGTGTGTGTTGTGCAGATACAGCTGCAGATACAGATACAAAGATACAAAGATACAGATACAAAGATACAAAGTAACAGCTACATAGTCACACATTAAGTCATCTCTATGTGCGGCTTTTGTTTGACGACAGACGCCGACCAACGATGAGTCGGAGACGCAGACGGAGACGGAGACCCGTAGACCCAACCCGACCCGACCCGACCACAATGATTGTTGATGGCTGATGGGTGATGGGTGATGGGTGATGATGGTCTGCCAGTTGTGTGTGTGTGTGTTGCTTGTGTTGCTTGTGTTGGTTGTGCTGCTTGTTGGTCGTTGGTCTCCGCGATGTGATTTTGCTTTATGTTATTTCTCACAGTTGGCTATTTTGCTACTTTTTTTTTCATTCTGCTTCAGTTATTGCTGTTGTTGTTGTTGTTGCTTACCTTTGTCTTTGCTGTCCATTTGGCGCCTTAAAAGCTTTTATATTGTGTCTTTGCCACCCGTTTTTTTACTCGATTTTATTTCATTTTTTGCGCAGTCGCAACAGTTTGTGGTGCTCATCATGGTCCTCTTCACATGCTGCGTGGTGCCTTGTGGAGACAACCCCCAACACATTTATCAAAATAGTCTCTTAATAAATGTGCAAAAGGTTTTCTTACTTTGTTACCATAGTTGAAGCAGATAAATCTGATTACTATAAAGCCATGATTCAGCATCGTTAGATGAGTCGTGAACTGATCATTCCTAGAGTCTGTGCTGATTACACTTGGTATATCTTTTTGGGAATCTTTTTAATCAAATCCAGCAATTACAATTTTGACAAAGATTCCAACAGAATTTGATGTTTTCCTAAGAACTCTTAAGTTATGCAAAAACCTATTAAACAAAGTCAATATTTATGCTGCTTTCAACTCTAAACTTTGCTTGAAATATCACCACGTAATCCAGTTACCAATCTAATCACTGACAAGCCCTAAACAACTCCTTCAACTCCTCATCTTTTGCAGGACATGCTAGCATCTGAAAAAAGATACCAAATCATATAGAGGCTATATACACAGTTAGAAAATGCATCTGAAGACGGAGCCAAGCACAGGCAAAGCGCAGCCAAAGCACCAATTGGAGGGCGAAGGAGCTGTCCACGAGATGAGAGAGTTCAATGACCTGACGACCTGTCGCATCTGCCAGGGTTATATGATAGAGCCGACAACCGTTGACTATTGTTATCACACATGTAAGTGAAGTGCAGCAGCCATCTTGCAGCTAGCTATCTGCCCACATGCAAATGTCAAATCTCAAAACAACCCACATGCAACAAAACTTCCGTTGCAGACTGTCGCAGTTGCATTCTGAAGCATTTGTTGCGCGATGTTTACTGCCCACAGTGCAAGGGCAGCGGTGGCAAGCACATCACCAAGGATAATCTCAGGTAGGTGCACAACTACTTCACTCCCTGCCCCCCCACTCTCTCCATCTGTCCATCCGTCCGTCTCTCAATCTCCCACTCTGCCCCGCTCTAAAAATAAAACACTGCCCAATCCCGCTGCAGATCCGATGACACATTGCGCGCCCTGATTTATAAACTGGTGCCGGGTCTCTATCAGCGCGAATGCCAGCGTCTCGTTGAGTTCGAGGAGCAGCACCGGGAACTGGTCGACGATGCGGAGGATGCGCTCAGACCCCAGCAGCAGCACCAGGACCAGGAGTTCTTTACGCCAGGCGAGCCTATTAGGTGCGTTGCAACCACTTTTTAGTTCTAATTGTGCATTCTTAGTTGATTCCAACTTTAAGTTTTATATATCAAAATTTCTAGGTTTATTCTAATTTGTATTTCTCGTATAAAGTTGCTCTTTAGTTTAAGGCGTGTTCTTCTTTTGAGCTTACTTTATTTCTTAAGGCAAACTAACCCAATTCTTACATCTAACTTAAAGCCTATTTCCTCTTGAAACCCCACATTCAACTACCAAAAAATTCAACTACATCGAATGGAAATCTATTCTTTCTTTGAGTTTATTTATTTATTTATTCAACTACTAAAATATTTTACTAAAACTATTTTTTAGACTCCTTTAAATCTGCGCAGATTCAAGCAAAGTTTTTCTTTTCATTTCTCATTCCCCGTTTCTATTTAAGCTGCGTTTAGCTTCTTTAATCTATTCTTTATAAATTTCATTATTTTCTTCTCTTTTCTTTGTGGACAGTTTATCCCTAGAATATCATCCTGCAATGCTGAAACAGTGCGGGGCTGGCGAAAAGC
This sequence comes from Drosophila picticornis, assembly GCA_035043845.1. Lineage (NCBI taxonomy): Eukaryota > Metazoa > Arthropoda > Insecta > Diptera > Drosophilidae > Drosophila > Drosophila picticornis. The sequence continues at coordinate 15,220,007 of JAWNMR010000493.1, read as the reverse complement.
CGCCCGTCTGCTATCTTCAGTGCCCCGCCGACTTGAGGGTTGTGCATCTGAAGCGGTTTCTCTGCTCCAAGTACGACATCGATGCGGAGAACAAACACGTTGAGGTCGAGGTCACGTATGAGGATGAGGTTTTGCCGCCCAGCTTTACGCTGATGGACGTCGGCTATTGTTACAACTGGAAGCGGGTGAGTTTCAGGCTTGTTGTTTTTCACGTATCTTTACCGCTTCCCGGGTGGGTGGGGAGCGTATGCTGAATTCTACTGTGCCTGTGTCTGTGTCTGTCCCTGGCAATTGAAATTAGCCGCTGGCAAATCGGATTGTGCCGCCAGTTTAGTGTTCCCCCTTCAGAATGTCTACTGTACAGTTTGTGGCGGGGTATGCCAGGGTATGACGTGGTTGTGCTCATTTTAGGTCCTTTTATAATCATCTCTCCAAATGTGTAACGCATAGAAACCGGCAACTTCCATGTCATATTTATGCTCATCTTTCTGTGTAGTTATCTGAATATATCCAAAATTGGGTTTTTGTCTTGTAAAACTTGTATTTCTTTTCAACTTGAAAGCCTTAATAAATGTATTATAATATATAATTAGGATAAACTAAATAAGGAATATTTAGTAGCAAACTGTACAGGTTTTGTGGAAGAGAGGAGGAATCCTCGATGCATAGCTAGAAGAAGATAACTAGAAGAAGATGCGGCATCCTCGGGATGCCTGCAATGAATTCCAGAGACATAGAAGACCCCTCAACCCCTCAACAAAGATCCTCACAGGGCTGATGGAAGAACTATAGACTCAGAAGGGGGCACAATAGATCGAGTAGGTCGCGGCCCAATTCTCCCCAATAATAATAATAATTAAGATATCAAAGATATGTTTCCCTTGGGATATTATAATCAAGGAATCAGTTACCCGAATGAATCCAAATAAAGTTCCGTCTTTCACATTGAAGAATTCAAAATTGAGTTCTTGTCCTGTAAAACTTGTATTTCTTTTCAAGACAGCTTAAAATAAACTTGAAAACCTTAGTAAAATCATTCTAATATATCGTTAAGATATCAAAGAAATCCCTCTCTGGGCATATTATGATTGGGGAGTTGTAAACCTGCCTCTTTTGGAGTCTTTTCTTAGTGCAAACTTTTCAATTTAAAATAGATTTTGATTAGACTCAAACCTTGACAAGTCTTTAAATAGTTTGTCAACGTTTTAAGCAATGCCAATCGGAGCAGAATAGTATTATGAGAGGGTATTAAAACTTAGATGACCAATTTCGATGCTTGTTACTATTTGCAACCGCCTTTCTTGCAACTTCCACAGCACGCGCCGATGGCATTTCGATATAGGATTTTGCTTTACGAGTGCGCGACCACAAAAAACGATGAGAACAGTTTGTCAAAGGTGAAGCAGGACATTGAGTTGAGTCCGACTGCTGCTGCACACACGGCTGCCACAAAGAGTGGCAAGTCGGTGACCTTTGCGGATGATGTCGAATCGCAATCGCAGTCGCGTCTGCAGCCAGCCACAAGCAAATCGACGCGCACCAAATCCACAACAAAACTGGCCAAGAGCAAGCAGCGCACCCAATCCCAAGTGGCAATCAGCAAGCGGGAACAGCAGGAGGACCCAGCCTATGCCCCCAGCAATTTCAAGAGTCTGCGCAGCAACGATATGCGCTACTGCGACTACGGCGTCAGCAACTCCTCCAGCTCCAACTCCAACTCCAGCTCCAGTTCGAGCTCAGCGCCAGCGCCAGCACCAGTTCCAGTTGCAGCTTTAACTGCAGCGCCGCTGCTGCGTGTGAAGAGCGAACCGGAGCCGGAGGAGCTGGCGGGCAATTGCAAGCCAAACTTTGTGGTCAGCATACCGCAATCGCAGCTGAGCAAATCCGCTGGCTATGGCGATGAGGGGGGCTTTGAGCTGAAGACGGCCAACAAGAAGTCGCCGCAGTCGCATCTGCCCAAGCTCAAGATCGAGCTGAACAGCATGCGGGCCAAGCTAACCATGCCCAAGTCGGCGGAGGCGCGCCTGGAGCAGTCGTGCGAGGTGCTGCCCCATCAGCAGCTCGATCTGGAGACATATGCCAAAAATATTGGACTCAAGCCAATTGAGCCGACAACAACAGCAGCAGCAGCAGCTGTCGGAGCAGCAGCAGCAGTTGGAGCAGCAGCAGTAGTTGGAGCAGCAGCAACAGTTGCTGCCGTCACCAGTCCGCAGGATGCACTCAAATACAGTCCAAATGCATCGCCAATGAGTTCGTGCTCCTCCTCGACCAATGGCTCCAATGGCACTGCCGATGCGAGCACCTCTACCACCACCTTGACCACATCCACAACCACATCCTCCTCGCATCGCAAGCGCAAGAAGAAGCACTCGAAGGAGCCAAAGGATGCGAATGGCAAGCGCAAGAAACTCCATGCGGAGATCTCCTCGCAAACGGATGGCAAAATGAAGATGAAAATAACCACAACGCATAATCACAAGGCGCACAAGCTGGACTTGAAGCGCTCCCACTCGCTGGCCGGCGGCGAGCTGGCTGCACTGCATCAGCTCAAGCTGCAGGAGCAACAGCAGGCAGCCGCCGCGGCGACGGTGTCCAGCCAGCAGGATGCACTCAATCGCACACTGGGCGAGGAGGCGCGCAGCATTAGTAGCCTGATGACAGCCAACTCCAACTCCAATTCCAATTCGAGCTGCAACACAGCTGTTGCTGCCACTGCTGCTGCTGCCACTGCTGTTGCTGCCACTGCTGGTGCCACTGCTGCTGCTGCCACTGCTGCTGTTGCTGTTGAGAAGAAGGAGCTGAAATTGCACGCCTCCCCGCCGCTGCCGCCCAGCCTATTTAAGGCCTTCAAAGCAACAGCAGCTCCAACAACAGCTTCAACAGTGGCAGCAACTGCTTCAGTAGCTGCCCCTGTTGCCGCAGCCCTAAAGTTGAAGCCTGCGCCGCAGCAGCTGCAGCCCAAGCCTGCCAAGCCGTCGCAGCTCAACAACAACAACAACAACAGCAGCAGCAACAACAACAACAACATTCGCAAACCAACTTTGACGTCGCACTTTGTTGTGCCACAGACGCCGATGCGTCAAGCGCCGCTGCCGCCGCATCATATGCAACGTTACCTGTCCACGCCCAGCTCGATAGCCAGCGCTGCCAACAAGCAGCCCAAACGCTCGCTATCCCTGGACGAGACCCAGCAACAGTTGCTGCTCGCAAAGCAGCCGCGCCTCGACTACCAGCAACAGCAGCAACAGCAGCAGCAGCAGCTAAACAAGCTAAATGCCGCCAACAAAGCCAAAAGCTATGCGCCACAGGTGCGTCTCTATGGACCGGAGATGGCCAAGACGACGATGACGACGACGATGAGCAGCAGCAACATGGCCATGCAGTGCCCCGCCAGGCTGAGTCTGACGCTACCACAGTCAACGCTGACTATAACGCCAAGGCCCAGCAACAGCGGCCAGGCGAGTGCCTTGCACGGCCTGACTTATCCCTACACGGAGTCGACGCCGCCAGCGCTGGAAATTGTGCGTCTGGGTCTGGGTGCGGCAGCAACAGCGGCGGGGGCACGTCTAATGGGTCCACCGGTTGGTCTGCCCAGGCAGAATACGAAGCGTGCCTCAGCCGCGGCACAATCGCCGCCGTTGTCCATGCCGGCAATGGTGAAATCGCCTCCATTGTCGGTGGCGCTCAGCGCGCAACGAGGCAGCAACAACAACCTGAACAACAACAGCAGCAGCAGCATCAACAACAGCAACAGCAACCTGAACAACAATGTTGCTTATCGCACATCGCCGCCAGCCTTAATCAATCTGCGCAGTCCGTTTCCAGCCAAAGCCAAAGCTGAAGCGAATGCCAAGAAAACAGTTGCTGCGGTCGCAGCAGCAACTGCAGCAGCAGCACAAGCAGCAGCAACTGTTGCCAATGGCGCAGCGCAGTTGTTGGACAAGTCGAAAACAACTTTGCGCGAATTTCGGCCACCAACAACAACAACAACAGCAGCAGCAACAGCAACAGTAGCAGCATTGACAACAACAGCAACAAGCACGACAGCAGCAACGGCAGCAACAATTGCCAAGGATGCTGACATACTTGATTTATCAGCAGGCACAGGACGCAACAGCAGCAGCGGCAGCAGCAGCAGTGGCAGTGGCAAGCAGACAAGCAGCAGCAGCAGCATCAAAAGCACCAAGCAGCCGGCAACAACAGCCTTAAGCAACAGCAACAGCAGCAACAACAATATCAGCAGCAGCAACAGTTTGGAGGCAGCGCTTAATAAAATCAAGCAAAACATTTGCGCCAACAGCAACAACAACAATAATGGCAGCAGCAGCAGCAACAGCAGCAGTGGCAGCAACAGCAACAATGCAACTGCAAAAGCAACTGGTGCTGCTGCTGCTGCGGCTGCGGCTGCTGCTGCTGATGATCTGCAAAATCTGCATTTGCTGTCCGACTCGGCGACGGCGCGCGAGAAGATCTCGATCTCGATCAAGTGCGGCAACATGTATGAGAATAAGCCAAAGAATGCGTTGGTGCGGCCCCAGAATGCATCCGTGCGCAGCATACCCAATCCCTCAGCGTTGGCCTTTCGCAATCAGGCGACGCCAACGGCAGCAGCAGCAGCAGCAACAACTGCAACTGCAGCAGCAACAGTCGCAGCAGCAACAATTGCAGCCAAGCCGCTAACGGTTAAAGCCGATGAGCAGCACAAAGCGCCAACAGTAGCAGTAGCAGCCACAGCAGCAACAGCACAGCTCAGTCCCGGCAGCAACAACAACAACAGCAGCAGCAACAACAGCAACAACAACAACAGCAGCAGCACTGCTTCAGCCAACTCGCCGCGTGCCATAAAAAAGCCGACGACCATCGATCAAGTTGCTGCCAATTTGAACATACGCGCCGAGGCCAAGGCAGCCGCACTCGCCGAGGAGGCGCCACTTGTGCCACAGGCGGGCAACAGCAGCAGCAGCAGCAGCAGCAACACTGCTATTTCTAGTGTGGCAGCAGCCAAAACGCCGGAACTGGAAAAAGGCGCCAGCAGCAGCAGTGCGGCTAATGTGGCCAAAACGGATGCCAAAGCGCCAGCAGCAGCAGCAGCAGCGGCAGCAACAACAATAGCAACAGCGGCAACTGCAACACCAGCCACACTCCCGCTGCCATCGCTGCCCATGCCAAGTGTGGCAAGTGTGGCAAGTGCAACGAGCGATTCAGCGATGTCAAAGCCGCCTGTACAAATTGCCGCCACCGACACTCTGGCATCGGTGGCAAGTTCCGCTTAGTCACAAGGTAAGTGCAACCAGCAAACAAACAAACCAACAACCAAAATCACATCACAAATAAGCATCTAAAATCTGAGCACAACTAATGACTTGGAACAGATTCAAACGTAAATTAAGAATGCAAATCTTAACTTAAGTCTACAAAATCGAATCGAGAATGCGCTCCTTGAAATGGGTATGCAAATCAACAAACTTGATTCAAGATCCAAACTCAAGCAGAGAATTTGATTATTGTTTTTGTTCTTCTTCGTTTCGTTCACTTTTTATGCGTTTTGCGCTCAAATCGAGAATATTTATTTTAATTCAGTTGTTTTTTTTTTCTCTGATTTGAGCATTAAATACTTCATTTAAATGGGCTCATCTTTTTTCAGTGTTGCCACAATTTGAATTGTTTTTTTTTTGTGGCGAACAAATTGTGGATTGCCAAGTCAAATTATTGGTTATTTGTATTTGTTATTATTATTTATTTATTATTCTTATTTGTTTAATATTATTATTTATTTATTATCATTATTTATTTATTATTATTATTTCTTTATTATTATTTGGCAAAAATGCCACAATCGAAATGTTGCCCAAAACAAATTTGTTTACTTCCCCATTAAAATTGCACGGCTGATTGACATGTGACCTTTTCAGATCTGGCATATTTCACATATTTCGACTATTTTTAAAAGTAGCACAACAAACGAGTCGAGGCATTTTCTGTGCTTTTTTCCTATTTGAAGCTTTTAGTAAAGATTAACTAAACAACTCTTTTATCTGCTTATCTTATCTGCTTTATTTATATTATCTATTCATAATTTATTACTATCTTCCCATTGAAATCATTTATTTTAAGCAAAACGTGGCATTTTGTTGTGCCCAGCTTAAGTCAAATTGGTTTCTTTCATTTCCTTTTCTTTTTGTTTTTCTTTCTATTACTTGTTGCTGCTGTTCTTGCTGTACTAACTATGTATATATATGCATGTATATGTATATATTTATGTATTTTCTTTTTGGCGCGTTTCCCACACTCAACCAAAAAACAAAAACAACAAAAAAGAGACTCAAATTATACAAATTACATTTCGTGTTTGCGCGTTTTCTTCTTTGTCTTGTTGTTGTTGCTTTTCTTGTTGCTTCTTTTGCCTTTCCTCTTTCATTTTTCTCAAGTAGTCATTATACACAAATTTAGCGGGCACCGCTCGTCAACGTGTATCTTTCACGTTAGCCTCACCTCCTCACCTCTCCCCCATCTCTACCCCACAACACTATCGCCCCCTTTCTTTCTCTCTCTCGCTCGCTCGCTCACGTGCTCTGTCACTCGCTCTTTCCCTCTCCCTTCCCTCTCCCCCTCTCTTTCACTGCCGCTCTTGCTCTTGGGTCGTTTTCTCGGGCATTCGCTGGTTCGTTGGGTCGGTCATTCCTACTTTATTTTTGCCGTTATTACAACAGCAACAACAACTCTTTATATTTATTTTGTAGTTGCTTTTATGCAGTGCTTGTTTTTTTTTTTTTGTTTTTCTTGTTTTTGTTTTTTGCGTTTGCCTTTTAATGAACAGCCGCATTCGTAGCAGTCTCTCCGATTTGTTCAGTTTATCATTCTCGCATTCGGCTCGGACATTACATCATTCCGTATTTTCATCCATGAATAGCAATTTTCATTCTTGAACTTTTATATATATAAAAATACATTTTTATTTTCTCGCCCGGTGCAGCGTTTCTATGGATGTGCGGCACGCAAATGTATCTCGTGGCGCCACTGGAGAGTCTACAGCAACCCAACAACAGTAATTGATGCGAGCTCCAATTCGATTTACAGTTTGAACGGTTTTAATCGACTGAGAATCACGGAGAAGGTCAACTTTCTCGTCACTCGCCCACTTGCCACTCGTCACGTGTCGCTGCAGCGAATAGGCCTTGCAACTTAACCGTAAATACCTTCATTTGACAAGCAATATTAACCCAATTCGCACACACACACCACGATACAAGATACAAGATACTTACACACAAAGCACACATCTGCAGAAACAAATGCAAAAAATACGCACACACACACACACACACACACATATGTAGATATATATATATATGTATAGACATATATATATGTATGCATGCTAATAAATGTGCAAATATTTGCGCCTGGAATTAGTACGCCTCGAAATAAATTATAAGCCTAATGGAAATATATATACGCATGTAGTATGCATATAGGCATGTATATATATATATATTGGTATGTAGTATATCTGCTAACTACTACAACAACAACAACAGCTACAAAAACAAAAAAAAGCTGACACAAAAATGCGAAATATAAATAAATAACCACAAAGCAAGCTGTTGTTGTTGTTGTTGTTGTTTTTGTTCTTGTTATTGGCATAGCAAAAAAAAAAAAAAAACAAAAAACAAAAAAAGGCGAACGAAAATGAATTATAAAATATCAGCAAATATCAAATGCAAAAAACCCAAACAACAAAATGCAGATACTCTAACCAGAAATCAGCACGTTTGCAACAACGAGTTTAACTCGTTGGTCTGCTCGACCAATTCGAGTCGCTATCGCATCAACGAGTGCTACAAATAAACTTGGTAATCCCTTCTCAATATGTTCCTATAGCAGTTAGTGATCCGGTCCTAAGAAACTACGGCAAGTAGCACTCGTTACTGAACGATTCAATTATATATCAAATGTCTTTGCTATATACCCAAAAGGGGTAAGCCAACTGATCGCCCAAGTGTATCTGCTAGTTTGTAAATGGAAAATTTCAAGCTGATAACGACACGTAGAACGCAAATGAAAAGGCGTTTTTATATTTTTGTTGTAGTGCGGCGCGTAGCTAAAAATCAAAACAAATCGCATGGGGAATGCATAAATTATTGAATATGATGAGAAAACGTGTAGCGTTCAACAAACTTATAAGCTTATATCGGAAGTGAATTGTTTTTTTTTTTGTGTTTTTGTTTTTCTATTTCGTTTTTTTTCTTTTTTTTTTTACTCTTTTCTTCCACTCGTCTCTGGCCAAGTGTGAAGCGCGCACTTAGCGCTGGTTGTTGACGAGCGTTTTGCTTTTGGTTTTGGGCTTTAGATTTTCGGTGGTGGTGTTGTTGTGTGAACAGTAGCCAATACACACACACACACGCACGCACACACACACACATACAGAGACACACACACACACACACATGCAGAGACAGTGGGCACGTTCGTCGAGGCGATAAAATTTTAACGATTTTGCGCCGCTTGAGCCTGAGCGTGTCAAGCATAAAGATACAAAATACAACAGATATATAAGTATATGTATGCATATATATGCATACACTTATATTACTTGTAGATACTTTTTCGTATTTAGTGTTTAAAGCGTGCCACGTTTAATTGCAGCACGAACTTTGTACATAAATTGAAATATCGAAGCGACAACAACTAAACAAAAAGTTGAACACAAAACTCAAATGTATTTTTTAAAGCTTCGACCAAAAAAAAAACAAAAACAAAAAATAACAAATAAAAAACACTGTGTTTAATATTAAAAACGTAGCCCAAGCATCTTGGCATAAATCGATATCGATAAAACGATCGATTGATCATCGATAAATCAATACTACACATTAACACAATTATTTAGCAACTAAAAGTAGAATATCGTAGTTTATATCGATAAATATCGTCATGCAAAGCTTTACATGCTAATTTCTCTGTATTTTTTTTGTTTTTGTTTATAGTTGTATATCTCTGTGTTAGTTGTGACGTTTGCTTTGTGGTTTGCTTAGTTGCGTGGCTTATTTATTTCACAATTCGCATTTTGTGTATACAATTTATCTGTTATTTATATGTACATAATTTATAAAGTTTAAAGGCCGCAACGACAGCCAAACTGTATAATATATATCTGGCCCAGACGCACAGTTTCCACTCGATGCCTGTCGGCGATAGCCGTAAAATGGCCCTCTAAACACCGTGTGTAGTTATAAATATTAATATCTACTGATGGAAAGGGGAAAGGAAGCAACCCTTGGCTTCGATAGAGATCTTTCAACCACCTTTCTGTTTTTTGGTTACAAATTTGTTGAAATTTACATAAATCAAGACCCCAACCCCCCTCGAAAACCGACCGGTATCGATATGGTCGCGTAGCCATGGAAACTGTGCATCGAAGCAACTTAACAAATGGGAACTCGAAATTGTTGCTAGATTCCCAAAAAAAAAAAACAAGAAACAAAAAAAACAATAACAAAACAAAATAAAGGAATTGAAGAGAAATTGAACAATTGTATATTTATTTAATTACTCTATGAATCTATAGCTAAGTTGGCTGACTATTAGCACCGTGCAAAAACTATAATTAAAATTATATTATTTTTAAGCTGATATTAATGTTTGTTCCAATGAAATGTTTAACTTTGAAGCCGAAATTAACTAAATATACAAAAACACATATATACATCTATATATATATGTGATTAATTATATTTAAAAATCTGAATGTGTGCACATACTACATAAATTATAATTATTAGATACATATATTATATATATATTATTATATATTATATTATATTATATTGTTAGAACCATTTTCGCCGCAATTCACATGTAATCCACACACAAAAATTGTAAGTTAAACAATAAATTAGCTGATTTTCAAATATGAAATGAATAAAAAACGAATACACTCACAAATAGACAAATGCGTTTTCCTCGTCTTTTTCTCTCATTCGCTTTTATGACCCTGATAAATCAGTGCGAAGGCGTCGATGATGACGCGGGCAAAGGAATGGGGGCGTGGCTGTGCGGGGTGGGGCGAGAATCGGGCGACAACGGCGTCGACAGAAGGTGTCGTTATGCGGCTAGGAAGATACACACGAAGACACTTACTCCACACGATACGCATACGAGTATCGGGTTACAGTCGCCGTTACAGTTATGTGCTCTACTTGGATTAGTGCTGAGCGCGTGTCGTGCTCTTTCACGCACGACTAAACACGAACTCAAATCTGCATAGTAATTGAATTGTTGGTTTTAGTGGAATGATAAATAAATATATTTATTTTTATATATTTATCTTTATCTTCGTTTTAGCAGCTTCATTTTGAGTGCAGGCTGTGAGTGAAATTTCCACTTGATTTTCCGTGCAACACTCGTGCTGCAGTGTGTCACACGCGCATCGCCAACTTGAATTAACAAATGGCATTGAGGCGAGCTGGGCTATTGGATGTGTGGTGGGGCGAGAGAGCGGGGAGTGGCGAGTGGGCCGCTGTCGGTTTTTCATACTGAAATACCAACCCCCGCATGGAAAATTGCACACCCAGTGTCAGGGCAAAGTCCTGAGTCTGTCTCTGGCTGCGCCTTACTTGTTGGCATTGCAGATTTCAACGCTTGCCCTGAGGGCGGCGAGCGGGAGCGGGAGTGGGAGCGGAAGTGGGAGAGTGAGTGGGTGCGGGAGTGAGTGAGGTGCAGGACACTTGCCGGAAACATATGGCGGCACGCTAAAACCAAAGTCGACGTCGTTGTCGTCACACACACAGACACATACACAGACACAGAATACACATGCCTAATGCCAAAGCCACAGCCGCAAATACGTAACAACTGGCACGTGCCTGAGCTCGTGCCATAACCTTCAAGGCAATGACAAAGACGGGTTGGGTTGAGTTGCTCGAACAAGACGAGCACGAGGACGAAAGCGACAGGCAGATAGCAAAAGAGAAAGAGGAAGAGAGGGAGAGGGAGTAAAGAGAGCAAGCGAGCGAGGCCGAGGCCGTAGCTGCTGGGTGCCAGTCTAACTGCGTATGCATGTGTTTGTGTGTGTGTGTCTGTGTCTGTACAGCTACTTGTTGTGTTTTATTTGTTTGTCGTACTTTTATTAAAAACGAACGCTACTTAATCAGCAGCAAAATGTCGCACTTTGCTGCACACACACACACACACGCACGCACACACAAACACTAATACAATCATACAATTGAGTGATAGGGAGTGGGAGTGCTGTCGCAGCTAGAGATGGGGAGAGGGGTTGGAGGGAGACAGCGACGTTTGGCTCTTGCTCTGTTTGCGCTTCTCCGCGCGTTCCCTTTGCGCGCCCATTTGCGAAAACGAACTTATCAGCTTTTTATTACTGTTATTGTTGTTGCTGTTTCTGAGCTTTGCTAAAGTCGTCGCATTCATCCGGCCTTCGTTTGCTTGCCTGCAGTCAGGCATACACCCACCCCACACCCCACCCCACCCCACCCGCTAGACAGCTTTGTTACTTTACTGCTGATAAATAGCATTTAACATTTCTCGTTGTTTTTGCTTTGCTGCTTGCTGCTGCCGTTTGTTGTCAGCTTTGGAACGTGCTCAGCTTGGCGATTTGCGATTGGTAAATTGGGTAATTGAAAACACTTAACCGTTATGATTTATTATCTGTATTATGCGCCATGATATACATAAGTGTCATAACTACCCCCCCCCCCCCTCTCCCATCCTCTTCCAACTGAAATCATATGACTCGTGCTAAAAAGTTCACAATTCCCGTTTGCAAGTTGGGTTATTAAAAATGCATCAATCAAAAGTACATCAGCCGTTAAGCTCCCTTTGATGGATGATTTTGTAACAATTTAAAGCTGAATTTGACGAGGAAAATTTGTAATTTACATTACACATTACATCAACTGATGTGTTGTTGATGTATCCACTGATGTATTGTTGATGTATCCACTGATGTATCTTATTAACTGCATTTCTGAATTTCCACTCAACTTGGACTGAAATGTTTATCGATAGAAATAAAGACAATTAGCGAATTGAAGAACATCTTTTTTTGTGTTAACTTTAATTCACTTGAACATTTGGGATCCCCACGAGTTCCTCAGGAATGTGCTGCTCAAGCACAGCAAAGCGAAAGACCCAAATTGGAGCACATCGTTGCCATTCAAGAAGTATTTAAAAGTACCTTAAACTATCCAAAATGTGGAACCGACTCTTTAAGCAGCTGCAAATTGAGAAAACGGTTCTTAAAAACTATTCATTTGCAGACAATCAATATTTTTCTAAATGATTTAGTGAGTCTGCAGAGCTTCTTTCGCTGGAAAGACCCGTAAAAACTCGATAGAACCCATAAGCAACTATTCCAATCATTAATCAGTTTCACCTAAGAAACTTTATAAATTTTTACTAGTCTTTTTCTGTTATAGTTTCTGATCTGCATTTAACTTTCGCATCTATTATGCATTTTGCACCTCATCAGTAATTTTTCTAGCTGGTTTCACTTTTGAAGTGCCTCGTTTAAATCAACCACAAACATTCTCGGAAGCAAACTACTTTTCTGGTTGTGTATCGTGGATGCTGTGAGTCTTTTGTGCCTCACAGTTTCATTCACTTAGACCAGCTTCCGGCCTCCCGCCAGCTTCTGTGCGGAGTCTGCGAGAAATTCCCATTTGCTGAGACTTGAAGTAAAGAAAGAAAACCGCATTTACCGATTTGAGCAGCTAATACAACTGCTTTAAGGCTTACCAAGGCTTATTTATTAATTTGGTTAAGGCAGTTCTGTAAACTTGTAAACCTTTCCAAGGAAAACACTTTCGACCGATTGGAAATCAGTTGTAAAACACCTCAAACTAAAGCAGAGCTTGGAGAAACTGACTAAAACTATCACAATTCACTGAAGCAAAATATTATCGTCAACTGAATGGCGAACAGTGTTGTGCAATGGCATAAAATATAAGTAGATGGAACTTATATCTACATAAAATATGGTATAGAAAAAGTTTTCTCTGCAACTCCTCTCAAAGTTTCTTCTAACAAAATAATGTTAGTGAAAGTTAAATTAAAATCTGCTTAGAAAAAATTTTCGCTAAGTTTTCTCATTTCAAAGTTGCTTGCAACTTATTTGAAGTGCACAGAAAACTGAATAATATTAAAATAAAATCGGAAATCCGTAAATGAACAGGTATTTTTAAGTTTATAAAAAAGATAATAAGAATTAGATAAGATTGAGTGAAAGAAGCTGCTCAATCAGAAGTCGAATTAACCCTTTGGGATTGGATTGGATTGGATTGGTTTCCAAGATGGCTTCACTCATGGAAACAACATCTTCAATCTTTCGTAGCTGGTTTGTTAGACTTGCAAGAGCTAAAAAGAATTGTTTTAAGCACAAGTTGAATAATAAAATTAACTGAAGCAGTTCCGATGAGTTCAAAACAGTTTTCGGGCATGTTGCAATTGTTTGCGATGATTGTTTATGATATGATTGAGCCAAATTGTTGCTATTAAATCGCACCTGCAAATCAATCATAATTTGCAATGTAGTTTTATGGTCTTATTGGGCTCATAAAAGCCCAAACACAATGCCAAAGTTTCGCTTTGTGAAATCTTATCTGGCATGGCAGGGCACGGTTCGTTGGTACTGCCATTTACCATGCCCCGCCGCAATTACGGGGAATTGAAAATTGTGGCGCTATCTCTGCGGGCAGTTTGTGCATTTTTGCTTCTTTAGTTTTCCAAGGAAAGACTCAGAGAGAGAGGGAGAGAGGAAGGGAGAGAGGGAGATCTGTGTGAGCGATAAGCGCCACAACAGGCAGAGAGAAAACCAATGCCAGAATTCGTCGGATAACCCGGTGGAACCCAGCGGAACAGTTGTCCATGCCTTGCCACAGTGCGCAGCACGTTCCGCTGCACGCTTCAACTTTGAACCCGGCCAGCAATTCGAATTCGATGGCAAAAATTTTGCGGGCGATTAAAACTAATGAAAAGGTCAGAAAGAGAACGCGACAGAGCCAGAGACAGAGTGAAAGGAGTGCCTGCCACTGCCACACAGGCACTGACTGCCACAGACTGTGTGTGCCACACTGTGTGTGTGTGTGTGAGTGTGTGTGTGTGCGAGTGAGAGGCAAGTGAAAGCAACAAAATGAGCGTTAACCAAGCGAATCCTCTGCACGTTTTCATGTTGCACAGTTGCGGGCGTTCAAGGTGCGTCCCCGGCCCCGCTGGTCCCCGCTGGTCCCTAACCCCGTCCAACCCAAACCCAAACCGAAAACGAAACCCAAACCCCAACTTCGACTTCGACTTCGACTGCGACGGCTAAAAACACACGAAATGCGAAAAACACGCAAAGCGAATTCGATTTCGTTGTTGCTGCCCCCCCCCCCCCACACACACCCTTTCCCCTCTGCCCCTTGCCACCTTGCCCCCTGCACTGTGTGTGTGCTGCTAGCATGGCAATTTGCCATTTTGAACAGAGCGCAGAGGAGCCAGCCACAGTTTTGCGGCTTCATTGGATGCCTTTGGCAAAGGCAGGCGCAGTTGAAACTGGCAGTGGCAGCGGAGCGGGGCAGGTGGCAGCTGGCCCAGCGAGAGGCAGTCTGTGCTGCCTTTGCTGAGCAGATGCTTGCCAGTCTCTCAGACAGTTTGTCTGTTTGCCTGCCTGCTTTTTGCCTTTTGGCAATTGCCGAGCTTCTGATTCAGATTTTGCACGTTTCAACTGCGGCTGCTGCTGCTGCTGCTGCAGCTGTGCGATGTGTGAATAAGAAGAAGAGCGAAGGTGTATGCATGATGAGAGTGAGTGACGTTCTATGTGCCACACACATATATATATATATATATATATATATATATTTGTATATCTCGACTCTTTGGCCAATGCACCTGTTCCCGTTGAGTGCTGCTGCTGCTGCTGCTTTTGGCCTGAACTCTGCCTGTTCTCTGAGTATTTTTTTGCTCGAAAAGCACAAAAACAAAAAAAAACTGCTTGCGTTGCTTTTGGCTGCTGCTTTTGGCTGTTTTTGTTGCTGTTCTGTCAGTTTTCATGTCGCTGGCCGACTGTAGGCGGAACTCAAATAAAAGTTATATTGACGCTGCAGGGGTATTCGAGTTAATCGAATAATAAGCGTGTGTGCAACACACACACACACACACACACAAGGCAGAGAGTGCAGTCTGCAGTTTGCTGGCGAGGTCGAGTCATGACCAATTGGCGTGTTTTTTGAAATACTTCGCTTCGTTGGAATGGAAGATGATAGCCTCGCCGCCTTTGGACGGCTCAGCAATCGCCTTGTTATGTTTGCGCCTCGTTTTTTTTTTATTTTCAGCACACACACACACAGGCTACACACACACAGGCTACACACACTCAGGCAACACACACAGGCAACACACACACAACATTTTATTACCTCTTCGGCTGCGTTTGAGTTGGGCTTGGGGAGCCCATCAAAAAAGATGTGCACCCATTTGTGAAGTGCGCGGCGCTTTGTGCGTGAGAAAAAACAACTTGCAACTTTGCTGCGACTGCTGCTGCTGCTGCCACTGCTGCTGCTGCTGCTGCTGCCCCCTTTCGCTGGTGCAGCTTGTCCCAGCTCGGCCAGCGGTGCTACTTGAAAGCGTTTCTTCTGCGAGCTCTTCAAATTCACTTCTAATTGATTTCGAATTTTTCTCAATTGTGGCAACTGCAACCCGCAAGCGTAAACATTTCCACAGATATACACATATATATATATATCTATCTATATATATATACACTCGACCCCAATTGATGTGGTTTCTGATTTACTTGACTTTTAGCTGGAATTCAATTAGAGGCCACCCTTCTTGCACAATCAATGCACATAATTCAACACACTTCTTATAAAACTGTAATTATTATCGGAAATACATAAATAATAGATTAAAGACTTCGCAGCAAACAGAAACTTCCACATGAAGTTGCTCAAAATGCGATACACAAATAAATAAACAGAAAATATTACAATTATTGTAAAGAGGCAACAATTAGTATTGAAAGCATTTCTTTTCCTATAAATTTCGGGTTTTTTAATGCGTTCTTTAAATTTAGCTGCAGCATAAAACTAACTGTTCATTTATATATTTATATTTATATATTTATTATACATTTTATTGCAGAACTATTCAATGGGGAGAAATGCTTTGCTTTTCAAATCGCATATTGTCATTTGTTCATTTTTTATCCGCATAATCTGCCAATTTACTTGCGGCTTAAACGTACCAGTTTTGCCGTTGAAAGATATTGAAAACAACAATCAATTTTTCTTTTATTCTCCGACGGAAGTGGCAGTTGATTACACAGAATTCCGCTTTGTTTTCCTATGCATAAATAGATAAGCTACTCTAGAATTGTACTAAACAAGCACACATAAAAATATATATATATATATATATAACTTGAGTAGAGTAGTACAGTAATACCTCGCTATATGGCCGCTCCTTAAACGGCCGATATTTCTACAAGTTGGCAATTTGTCGAAAGCCTTTTCCTACTTCGAGCAAGGATTAAACATGCTGCTTGAAAACGATCCTGACGTGGAACGTAGCGCTAAAGTTTCTTCAGGAACTAACTCAGTCATTATCTGATATATATATATAGATATATAGATATAGAAACAGGCAAGGCAAACAAAGTTGGACAATTGCTTTTGAGCCAGGCCCATTCTTACCAGCCAAAAATGCTGACAATCTGCAGTGATTTGCAGGCTGTCATTTCTTCATTGCCTTCAGATGAAAGACATTTTAAAAAGCAATGTTTATTTTAAATATATATAAAATATAATAATACTCAAATATATTTATAATGTACACACATTTTATGTATCATGAAGTTTTTTTTATTTGTTCATAGATTATTGTTTGTTTTTGAAGTCTTTTATTATTATATGTACAAATTTTTGTAATTGTTTCGTTTGTATTTTTGATTTAAATGAGTCAAAAAGATAAAATGCATTTTGAATGATAAACTATGAAATTTATATTTAACAAATCCTCAACCGATTCCATTAAATTTGTTTTAGAATAATTGATTTCTTATATTGGAGCGTATCTAGGCAGTCAAGCGAGTTATAACTGTATTAATGTATTAGTATTAGTATTATCTCCATTAAAGATAAATTCGGTGCATATTTTAGTCGGCTTATCTTTGTTAAGTTTCTGTTTTGATTTTCAAACTGTTTTATCTTCACCAATAATTGTCCAAAGGCCGAATTTCTACCAATATTATGAAGCCCTCTTCATGTATAAATTGATAACAGAAGCACTTAGCAAGTAGAATTCAATCAATCTGCAATCAATCAACATAATTTTTAAGATATTTTATTTCTTGTTAACTTTTAAAAACTTAAAACTATGTTTTGAGAAATGAGAGATGAGAAATATTTAATCTGTGATGGGATTTATTTGCTGTTCAGCAATCAGTCAGTAAATCAATCAATCAATCATAGTTATGTTAATTATCCCGTTCTTAAGAAACTCTACAATATTTGATATTTTATCATTTTGCCTCTACTGAATCATAAACAAGTCTTGGAATTATTGTAAATAATTTTTAAGATATTATTAAATATTTATTTATTATTCACTTTCCAAAGTTTCCAGTTTACAATCAGTCAGTAAATCAATCAATCAATCAGTAGCGATGTAGTTAGCGGATTGTTATGTTAATTGTGCCATGCTAAAGACACTCTACAAAGTGTTCTCTTTGTTTCTCTACTTAATAATATAATTAATAAAATAATAATTAACAAACAAGTCATGGAAATATCGGAAATTATCTTTTAATGGAAGTCTTCAATGCTTGTATTTATATACTTTACGAGAGTCAATTATCTAAAGTTTCCAGTTTGCCACATTTAATGCTGATTAATATGTTTTGTAGATTTCAGCAAATATGACACATTTATTATGCGTTATGTTTACAGTTTGTCGCCGTAGTCCACAACTTTTAGATTATTTTTGCATGGGTTTTTCTGGGCTCTACGCGGCACAATGTTAATCTCAATTATATATGGAAATATATTCCATTATATGTTGATATATATGGTTAATCAGCACATTTGTTTAATCAGCTTTTAAAGATTGATTCGACTTACTCAACTTAATTGAAGTCGCTTTTCAACATTTGCTGCTGAATAATTGATGTGATTCGATTGCGATAAAAGCTGGCAAATAGTTTAAAGAGTTGACTACTGGTGGAGAAAGATAGATAGAGATTGAGAGAAAGATAGAGAAAGAGAGAGAGAAAGTAGAGTTGGCTTTTGAGTAAAGTGTTGAAAAACTTGTGAGTTTGTCGTGCAAAAGTGCCTTATTCTGACTGATTCGCTGATTCGCTGATTTGCCGCGTGACAAGCGACACTTTTTAAATAATCAGCTCAAAATCTATACGAATTTTAAAATTCAATTTATTTGGCCTTCGCTTGAGGCATGTTGCACACAAACAAAACGACTCCCAACAGAATAGAATTTTTATGCTAAAAAAATGTATTTATTTATTTGATAAATTTAGTTTTTGTTAGCAACTTTTGGAAATTGCAAAAGCACTTTTGTGGCAATATCTGTCAGCGAATGCTTGATAAAGATACATACAGATATTTATATATATCTATATATATTTGTATAGTTGAGTCTGGGTGTATTTGTGCCGTGCTGGTTTTTAATGGAGCGCAACTAAAAGTTTGAACTTGCAATTTAGTGTCGACAAGGGCATCATAAATAAACAATAAATGCTGGCATTTTTCTCGCTTGTTGTGCGAACAGGAACACATTTCAAAGCGGCCAACAAAACATTCATTTTGTTGTTGCCACAAAAAGCACAAAAAACACTATTTATTTTTTTTCGCTCAAAAATTCCACAGTTTCTCTCTCGCTCTCTCTTTCTCTCTCTCTCTCTGTCTGTCAGTCTAGTTGCTGTCTCCCTCGCTGCTCGCGTCGCCGACAAAAGCGATAAATTCGTTTGAACAAATTGAAAATGCGCTGCTTTTGTCGTTGTTATTGTTGTTGTTGCTGTTGTTGTTGTTGTTGTTGCTTGCGCTATTCGCTGGCAAACGTATTTCATTGCATGACTGACTGACTGGCTGACAGCAATTTGAAATTGCAGCGCACGGCGACCCCGAAAAATGGAGCACATTTTTTATACAATTTGTATTTTTTGACTTTTCGCAGCTCAAGGTTTGCTTCACACACACACTCTACACACACACACACACACACACACACACACGCACACACACACACACACTCACTCTATACACACACACGCTGCTCACCCTTGTGTGCAGACATTTTATTTTACAATGCTTTTTCCTTTACACATGTTCAGGCGCTTCCACTACAAAAGTTTCGCTGTCGCCGTCGCCGTCGCAGTCGCTGCCTCTGTCGACGTCGACTATAGTGCGCCATTTGTCATGTGTCTCAGGCTGCGGCGTTGACTTTGCTTGTTTTTATTTGCTCTCTCTCTATCCCCCTCTCTCTCTTTCTCTCTCCCTCTCTCTCTCTCTCTCTCCCTCTTGCACATCCATCCGCCCAACCACCCGCAGATTGCCTTGCCTTGCCTGCCTTTGCCTTCCTTCCTTCGCTGCTGCTGCCGCCTCCTTTTCCTCATTCATCAAGCAGTTGCCTAGTTTGTTTTGGCTTGCTTTTTCTACTCCAACTATTCCCTCGTCGTTCAGTCCTGCAGCCTTTCTGCTTCCCACTCTATTCCACAGCTGTCCGCAATCTTCATAAGCTGCTAACTTTTTTACTTATTCTCGTCTTCTTCTTCAGCTTCTGCTTTTGCTTCCACTTCAACTGCTTATTCTGCGCTGCTTCTTATTATTCAAAAACATTCCCTTGGCCCCAAAAAAGTGCGCACTGCTGCTGCCCCACTCTGCCTCTCTTTGGCGTTGTATGTGCTTTGCAATTTTCTAGCAGTTTCGCCTTGTTCGCGTGCAGTTCGTTGGCTGTTTGGGTTTCTGGCGGGTTGGGGTTGGGCTGCCATCCGATGGGCGATGGGCTGCTTTGATTGCCTCGCTTTGCATGCGTGTGTGTCTCTGTGTGTGTTTCTGTGTGTGTGTCTCTGTGTGTGTGTGTAGCATAAAGTTCAGTTTGGGTCCAACGGACTACGGACTTTGCTTTATGTTCACATTTTTCGCCTCTCTCTCTCTCTCCCTGTCTCGCTCGCACTCTTTGTTCGCCCAACTCTGGCAACTTTGTCCGCTTTTAAATTTCATGGAAAATCGTTTTAATTATATTCGTACAATTTCATACAAATTTTCCTTCTTTTCTTTGTTGTTGTTGTTGAAACTTTTTGCTCTCGTTTTTTTTTTGCACATTGCGTTAAGTATTAAAAAATGCATTAATTGAAATGAACAGCAACGCTAAGTGTGAATATAATTATTAGGTGGCAACTCGGTTAAATAAATCTCAATTAGCAATTTAAATTTCGAAGCGACGCCCGCCTGACGATGCACAAAAACAGTTGTTTTTTAAAGTTCAGCACAAATTGAAAATGGCGTCATAACAGTCAACGCTTTGAACACACGGCGGCACAGACACACACACAGTCACCCATAAAAGTCCTTGTCCGTGTCCCTGACAGCTATTTGATGACTCTGTCTCTGGCACCGACAGCAGCAACAACAACAGCAGCAACAACAACAGCAGCAACAACAACAGCAACAACAGCAACGGCAGCAACGACGCCGACGCCATGCGGCGCGAGGTGCGCCAATTTGATTGGCATTCACAACAGCAACAGCTGCAGCAGCAGCAGCAGCAACAACAGCAGCAGCAGCCACAGCAGCAACCTCTGCGATTTTTGCATCAGCATCAACATCAGCCCCAGCCTCAGCCTCAGCCTCAGATACTGTGGCACAACAAGCAGGAAATTCAATTACGCCATTTGTTGTTGCCTGTCAAATGAAAAGCGTTTAATACGTGAGTCATGCTTGCTCATGTTTCTCATATTTCCCAAGTTTTGCTCTTTTCCCGTATGCCACATGATATTGTGGAGCTTTGATTGTCTTCTTTGATGCCTTAACAAGCATGTCGGGGAATCTTAATGCCTCAACTGGCGTTGTAATCAGCTTTTACAGCTGCCCTGCAATGCTCAAAGTTAAGTTTCTCAATTTGCTGCACCTTTGCAGAAATCACGTAAAACACCTGAGATTCGTTTATCGACAAGTTGCACTAATGTTGAGTGCTCTGTGGCATATTTGCACATTAAGTTCTCATCTTATTTATAAAAAAATCGAAATAATTTCCTATAATAAAATATATACTTGACGCGAGCAGTTCCAATTGACGTCATTTCGAGGCAGTTTAGCAGTATTTTAAAAACATCTCTTTGGATTCAGCTTTAGATTAATCTTTGTTAATCAGACTGTAGATGATAATCCAGTATTTTGCAAACGGTGCGAAAATTCCTTCTGTTCCCATAACAATTTAAACTTTTTCATGTAGTACCAAATTAAGTTATTTTCAGGCACTTTTCACTTACTTTAAGCACGTTTTTATAGTCGTAATAGAATCTATATTAAGTATTTTATAACATACATAATACCTCTGATCTCATCCTGTATGCAGAAACAGCAAGTTTGAAACATAACTCGGAAAGTTTCTTGTAATTTTACAGATTTGCGAAACACTTTTTCTCATCACTACTGAATCAATGTTGCTCGTATTTTGATGGGTTTGCATTTTAGAAAATGCACTTAAAAATAAATCAAAATTCTAATTGGATGAAACCTTATTAAAAGCAACGCATACGTTGCAGGATGTGTTCAAAATATTTTATAATTGCGTTCCAAAGGGGTGCATATTTTGAGCACTTTGCCTGAAGGGTTAAAAGCAAAAAGTTTTACGGTGAATTTCAACCGTAACAAAACCCATAATGCGCATATGGGTTATATATATATATATATATATACATATATATTTATACTAGATAATTACTTCAAGTTGGGGGTAGGGTTTAAAGATTGGTTTGCTAAAGATTTGTTCATCGATTAGCAGGGAATTTCCTTGGGATAATTTCCGGTCAATTCCCAGGACTCTGTAGACTAAGAAGTCACCTAACTAAACTAGGTATATAAAGTAGCAAAACTGTGCAGGTTTTGTGAAAGAGAGAAGGAATCCTCGATGCACATCCTAGCAGAAGGTGTTGCCTTAACTCGGAGAAGATGCAGCATCCTAGGAGACATAGAAGACCCCTCAACCCAACAAAGATCCTCACATTCGTGCGGGAACCAGGGCTGATGATCGAGTAGGGCGCAGTCCAACCCACCCCTTTATTCCTAATAACACTAGGGGCTTACCATATCCAGCTATAACCGGCAGGTTGGTTCTCCTTTTGAAATATACCCCAACACCTATAAAATGCTATTTTTACTGCTCTCCATTGGAGCTTGGCTCACAAAGCTGAACACACAAAAAGTATCGTTTCCCCACCTAAATAAAAACATGTGCAATACTTTTTGTGGACATAATAAAAAAACAAAAAAAAAAAAACATAAAAAAAGCGAGAGCCGAAAACGTAAACGAAAACCAGCTGCGGCCATTTTGAGATATTTTATTGCCCATAAGTCTTGAGTTATGACAAACATAGAAGCTGGAAAGCATTCAATTTTGGCGACAGCCAGAATATCCATAAAAACCAAACCAAAATTGATATGCAGCCCGACAAGTTGGAAAGGCCTTCAATAAGTGCAAACAGCTGCGTCGACATATACACATAATGTATGTAAATATAAATATATATATATATATATATCTGTAGCTACGTCAATATAATGTAAAGCTCTGTGTGCACTCAATACAGACTTGAACTTGAATGAATGCTAAATATATATGACAGTTATACTATATGCAAGCCAACGTTTTATTCATTTGCTAATTAGCAGTCGGACAAACAATACATGTTTAAATATATTGAAATCGGTTAATCGAACACGACATCTTTATAAACAAGTATTTACAACATGAAAAATAACTCGTATTTATCTCAAACTTAATTAATGCTGTGAACCAGCTTATGCCAAAATTGAATCCATGAATAAAATAAAGTTCAGCTTAAAAATCTTTTCAGAATGCGATTTTAATTGGGGAACTTGAAGTAGAAATGAAGAAATTATTGAAAATGATTCAATTTAAATTGAAAACATGTTGTGAATAGTTCACTGATTGGATTGTAATATGGCGCTGCGAACTGCGAAACGAGGAATAAAATTCTTTGGCATTAAGGGAGTAAAAAATATTTTAATTTTTAATATGTTTTCTGGTGCAACTTTAAAGTTAAAACAAGTCAAATTTTATGATTATTTGTTTGCAGCAAATTGTGAAAAGAGTAATAAAAAACTTCATTAGAATTATATAAAATTATATGTTTGAATAAGTTTCTTCATTAGAACTACTCAATCTAAAATTATCTTGAGATAAAATATTGGTAAATCTGATTCTTTAAAGCTAAAACTATACAAATTGTATGCAATTTGTTTGCACGAAATTCAGGTTTATATAAAATTGGCAATTTCAAAATTTTCAATGGCACTTAACACGTTTTAACAATATTTGTCTGCGTTGCCAGACAGACACGCGGACTGCCAGACTGACAGACAGACAGGCAGCCAGACCAGACCAGACCGTTTGCTATTGGGCTAACTTAATTCCGCTGAGGAATGTATTGACAATTGCCATCATTTGGCTTAGATATGCAGGGCGTATAAGCCGCATCCATATCCATATCCGTAAGCGATACCCGCAACCCGTAAACCGTAACCCGTGTTGCATTTATATTATTAGGCAGTGTTTCCTAGTCGGGTGCACATAAAAACTGGCAATCGGCACGTTTCAACTCCCACACACATTACACACACACACACACACTACACACACACACACACATGAAGAAACAGCAGAAGAAACGAAGCGAAGCGCAGCGATGCTTTCACGTCAGACAATTACATAAAATTTCCTACGGCCGACGGGGGCGACCTTAACCATAAAATGGCGGCGATGCCAGAGCTAACCAGCCCCAGATTAAGCTGTGTGCCCAGGCACAGTGGCAACGCTGCGCCTTCTTCTTCTTCTTGCTGTTGTTGTTTGGCTCACATGTGAGATAAAAATGCCATAAAAACGCCGCCGCTGCCCGCAGGTAAAACACACGCAGACCGACAAAGTCAATAACAACAACAACATCAATAACAGCAACAACAGTAACAACAACAAGAAGAAGAGCAAACAGCGATAACAAAGTGCACACAGCATTCGCCCATTCATTCATACCTTTGGACAGCGACAGCGACAGCGACAGCAGGTAAAACAGACGCCAGACAGACGCACTTGTGGGTGGGCTCTGTTTTTATATTTTATTTTCTCTTCTTTTTTTGTCGTTTTCATTCGCAGCGTGTTAACGTGTTGCGGCACAAAAGTAGAATAAAAACCCCAAAACGAAATGAAGCGTGTTAAGAAAAACACATAAAGAGAAAAAATGAAAAAAAAAACAACAAGAATAAAATGAGAAAAAAAATAGAAGTCGGCATTTTTGCTTTTGCGGCCTTTGCTGCCCGCCCTTCTCTCTTGTGCTCTCCGCAGCCGGTAGGATTCGAACCTACGCTCCCAGAGGGAATCTGATTTCTAGTCAGACGCCTTAACCGCTCGGCCACGACTGCTCTTGGCACATGGGCGTCTAGTTAGCGGCTTTACGCTCCGCATAACAGCGCCAGCTAAAAATAAAGCATGTGAATGTGAGTGTAACTTGCTGCTGCTGTTGTTGTTGCTGCTGCTTTTGCGTCGTTTCTCTTGAGACGTTGCGTCGTCGGCGCTCGCACTAAAGATAAGATACTTTTTAGACTTTAAGCTGCGCATGCAATAAAAATAAAGCCTTATAAAAACTTATTTACGCTTTACAAACTTTTACGCTCTCTCTCTCTCTCCCACTCACACACTTGGCATTTACTTCTGTCTCTCTGTCTCTGTGTCCGTCTGTCCGTTTCAGTGTGCTTCTTTGAGTGCTTGCCTTAGTTTTGTTTTGTATTTTTGGCATTTTCACTTCCATTGTTCTCGCGTCGCATTAGTCGCTGCCTTTTTTGCTTCTGCTTTTGCTCTTATTCTTCTTCTTGCTTGGTCTCGCGCAAAAATGCGTAGAAACAATTTGTTCATCTTGTGTCTGTCTGGCTGGTCTCTCAAAGTCGCCGTCCGTCGCTTGTCGCTTGTCGCTCGTCTTCAACTCGACGTCGCGGCATGTCCAAAGTAGAAAATCTCTTTGTTCCGTGTGTTAAATGCCATGACTCTGCACAATTTTCGCAGCAATTTTGAAAATACAAGTTTCGTTTAGGCGCATGTTTTCTATGCCCACTTTATAGAACTAAATATGTACCGATCTGTATATATATATATATATATATATATATACATATATATATGTATATGCATTGCATATTGGGAACATGATTATTAGCTTTCAGCTGCATTCTCAACTCAAACTATTTGGCAAAAAGCCATCTCGCCACAATTCCGACGCAATTGCAGCTCTTTTCTGCATTTGCAAAATGGCTAACGCATCGGACAGATACAGCCATGGCCATAAAAATAGCTCAAAATGAAGAATGCTCCAGTCGAAATAGTTCCACTTGGTTAAAAATAATTAAATCTATTATTTTGATTCATGTTAAAATAGGCTTACAACTTTTTAGTAAGCTTGTCGATAGTTGTTAATAAAAATCGATGTTTCTTTCCAGACTTACAGTTGATCGATAATATGTCAGTGTTTGTAATATAATCTCAAACATGTCACAAGATTTACACAGATCTTATCTGACTAATTCTCGCCAATTATTTACAATTGTGTCATTAATTGCCATCGGAAATCGATTTTTATCGATATTTGCTAAACGTTGGTAGTTCTCGATAAAAGGAAATAAACTTGATTGGCGCACGGTAAACGAGAACTTGTGTTCCAAATTTAAAGTCTCTGGCTCCACTAGTCTCTGCCAGAAACTCTGTGTGTAGCTGGCTAAGTCGACTCTGTTTTTTATGAAAAATATAAATAAATATTTGTAAATATGTTTTAATGCATCATTTTCCTTGTTAATGATTTTTGTACAACTTCAAGGCAAACTTTTTCCTCATTTTAATGAGTTCAGGTTATGGAAAATTGTATGCAAATATTTTGTACTTTTTTACGCTTGAATTGGCGACTTTTAAAGTTGGGTTAGCTTTGCTGCTATTGCCAGAATCTTTAGCTTTATTCTGTTTACTTTGATTTCAACTGGTGACTTTCAAGCTTATCATCAGATATGACTTGAAATCTATATTATTATATAATATAATAATAGTTAAAATTTAGTTTGTCAAAATTACACAAGATGGAAAATCTGCTTTGACCTGAGTGGGACTCCAGTTTCTGTATTTATCAGGGTAAAATACCGTTTTCTTTACCAAAACTCAATTATAAAAAGACTTAAGCACATCTTGAACTGTTTATATACAATAAACTTAAATGAATTTGAAAAACTGTATAATATGCAACACTTTAAGGCTTAAACGAACCATTTTTGTGGCATTTTGTGAAACTTTTCTGTCCAAATTGAACAAACATTCAGACATATATATATATATATATATATAGACATGTGCAAACATTTCCGTG
Organism: Drosophila picticornis; assembly: GCA_035043845.1. Lineage (NCBI taxonomy): Eukaryota > Metazoa > Arthropoda > Insecta > Diptera > Drosophilidae > Drosophila > Drosophila picticornis. The sequence goes on along the minus strand of JAWNMR010000493.1, from coordinate 15,193,360 downwards.
TGGATATTCCTTCGTTGGAGCTGCTTTAGCATTTTGAACAGTTTCAAGTGGTTAAGGTACAAGTTCAGGTTTGTGCCAACTTTGTTTCCATTAAAATTTCAAATTTGAAAACGCTTGTTCGCTTTTAAATAGGCAAATATGTGCACAAAAGTGTCTGCAACCTCCCCAGCCAGCCTCTGCTCGAAGCTGAGAGATTGTGGATGAGAAGGAGGGGATGAGGGAGGAGTGGAGCCGGCACTTTTAGCCTTAGCCTTAGCCTCCGTTGTGAACTCATTAACCGAAAAGCGAGCAGTTGACTCGACTAAACTGTGCAAACAATAACAAACCCATTAGATTAGTACAAAAGCACAAAAGTATTTCAAGTGCTTGCCACATCTCAGAGTGCCACAGTAGTTCTCGGCAGTTATGCTTATGCTAATTGGCCCGGATGTTATCCCCCCAAAGCGCTGCCAGTACTCAGAATTACTCACTGTCAATTATCGTGGCAAGCAAATATATAGTTTTATAGCCAACTCATTCTGCGTTGGCCAACAGCATCGACAGCGAGGAATCGGGTTAAGACTTAATGCGAGAATTTAGTATGCATATTGGATAATGTGCAAGTCGCTGGTTATATATGGTATATATATATATATATATATATATATATATATATATATATTACAGTTAAAGATTTATTGAAAAATAATATTCATTTAATGATTCATAAAATTTGCCTGCTGTGTTTCAGCTCCAGAAATTATTAGCTTGAAGTGCCCTGGGTTTAAACCGGTTTGGAGTCTTGATTATGATATTATTTGAGTTTTATGGCTCTGGAGCAGGATTTTTAGCGCAATGCGAAAGTTTGAGAAGTATTTAATATTGGCCACTGGAAACAGGGGACTAACAGCGACACTTTCAATCTAAAAGCGTTGAAAACATGTCGTAAAATTATAATTATAACTTCTTTTCTATATTAGACTTGTAGCGGTTTTTTTTTAAAGGTTTAATGGAATTTATGTGTTTTATGGTATATATATTCTTGATCAGCATCGTCCGTTTGTCTGGGATTTTATGTGCGCTGAGCTTTGTCAGCTTAAGTGCAATCTTGAAGAAACTTGGTTTATATCCCTACTTTTGCTGAAGGCAGTGCATAGGCCGGATCGGACTACTATATCATATAGCCGCCATAGGAACAAACAGTCGAAAGATGCATTTTAAGGAGCATATAAGAGAATACTTATCTCAATCAAGAAAGAACGGTTATTTTGGGTAGTCTGAAGACAATATATCCTTGTAGACCGGACTTAATCTGATTAGATCTGAATTCTTTTTTGATATCGGGATAGCCATTGACATACCTGCCATCCCCTCAACTAGCTACACAAATTTTAAATAATATAAAATTTAGAATTTGAATATATATTAAAATTGATGTATTACAATGATTATTTTTCATTTAGATATAGAATAACTGAAATTCCATAGTGAATTCTGGTATTTCAAAGATATTTCTAAAAGATTTACTTATATTCCGTTCGTAATCAATCTAATCAATCAATCAATCAATCAATCAATTAATCAATCAATCTAATCAACATAATCTTTGCATAATCCATTCAATTTCGTTCCCTTCGATCAGGCAATGCTTTTCTTATTTATGACTTGAAAAATACTTTTTGGTCTTTATTTAAGCATTTTACTTTCAGTTCTTAAAAAGTAAATTAAATTGTGTAAAAAAGAACTTTTCAGATAAGGCTCAAGCATCAATTTTAATAATCAGCTTTCAGCTGAAAAGTGAAGTGCGTTTTGTTATTCTTAAGTTGATGCTTTTCCCGGCTGTTGTCCTTCAAGCAACAATGGCGTCTAAGGCCAGTTATCGAGTGCTGCGCTCCAATTGAGTATCGAGTTTGGAGAGGAGTGGGGGGCAGTGAAGTGCCTCGATGATATCTTGCATCTTAACTTTCGAATTCAATTCGCATTGTTGTTGTTGTTGTTGTTGCTGGTTTGAGAAAAATCATTTGCTGTGCTCAAAATTGACCGCAAAAACGGGGGATGTTGCTGATTACAGCGATTGCCCTTTTTTTTGGGGGTTGGTCCCTTGGTCCTTGGACGGCGTGTCCTTCCTTTTGTTTGGGTTTTGGGTAAACGATGTGTCAAATCCATTGCCAGTGTTCCAATATAACCGATGAAGCACATAAAATGCTTGATTTGTTTATGGTTTATATTTGATACTGCTTTGAGGGCTTATAGGATTTGTGGCCAGAAGATGGGCAAAACTTAGTTAATCTAATATTCAACTTGAGTTGCAAGCAAAGCAAAGCTTACCCACAAACAAGCTGTCAATAAGAGCCAGGGGGAGGGGGGGGTATTGTTGTTGTTGGAGGAAGGGGTTCACATTTGACCCTTTCTGTTGTTTGGAAATTTGCTGGCAAGTCAGCATTTTGCCATTACCTTGGTTACACTTTAATGTACAAACTTTGCCACTCGGTAACAGATACTTGTACACATGCAACAACAACAACAGCAGCAACAACAACAACAGTAACAACAACAGCAACAATAACAGCAGCAGCAGCAACAGCAACAACAAATCTGTTGCAAAGAGACATTGCCATGCATCTTTCGGACCATTCGGACATTCGCAGCATGCCGCATGCCGCATGCCGCAAGCCAAGGAAATGAAATAAATTGCAAATAAATTCAATATACTCGCTTCAGTCTGCTTGTATCTCTCTGCCTGTCTGTCTATGTGTGTGTGTGTGTGTGTGTGTTTGCTTGTACGTCTGCGCTCGCATTAGAGATCCAGTAGCAGAGATACATAAATCAAGGCCATAAATGGCAATTGCGCTCGACGCCGACGTCGACGTCACTTTGATTGGGAGCAGGCAGCAGCGTCGCCGTCGTCGTCGTCGTCGCATTGTGATTGGAATTGTATGCATGCACATGTATGTATGTTTGTATGTATATATATGCATGTGTATTCGTGTGTGCTTGTGCATGCTGTTTGCGCTCTGCCTCTCCCACTCTTTCGCTCTCCCACTCCAAAAGTCGTTTTGATTTCGCCTTGTGCACACACGCTGGCTCTGGCACTGGCACTTGAGCGGCTCTTGCACTCGTCTGATTGAGAGTCACGGAGTTGAAGTCTCGGCGACGGCGAGATCGAACATTGAAGCAGTCGAGCATGTTCAAGTGCTCGCTCTCTCTCTCGCTCTCGCTCACTCGCTCACTCTCTCTCGTGCTCTCCGTTTTATTTGTTATAATTTTCGTAGCTTATTAGAGTGTCTGCCGTTTGTTTTATTTTCGCCTTGTTTTGTTTCATTTTCGTCCTGCACTCGTCCGTTGGTGGAGTGGGCGATGAGGAGAAGAGATCGACGCATTTGGGCAATTTAATCTGCCGAAAGCTTTGTATGCTCTCAGTGCGCCCTTGCGTCATAATTTCGCCATAATTTTGGGTATTAAGCGCTGGCAGCCCATTAAAGTTGCTCAAAACCAGCAACCGCAACTATGTAAGCCTCTCTGTGTGTCTGTGTGTGTGTGTGTGTGTGTGTGTGTGTGTGTCAGTGTGTGCTTGTGTGTAAATCAATCTTTATTAAGCGCGCCCGTTGCCTGCAGTGGCGTCGCGCAATAAAAAACCAAATTGCATTGCCGGCCAGCAGCAGTAACGAAAACAGCAACAACAACAACCTGAACCTGTTTAAAGTGCAACTTGCGGCAGTTTGCGTTCCACGTCTGTGCTTCAGATTTCTCCATCACTTTACTTAGTGGTTGTTGTTGTTGCTGTTGTTGTTGCTATTGCTGCTACTTGGGCAGCTTTATTTTTTTCGCTTTCGTGCTACAAAAGTCGAGTGGGCCTTTGTGCTCAATTTGGCGATATGTTGCCGCTGCTGCTGCTGCTGTTGTTGCTGCTGTTGTCAACTGGCGCTCGCTCGCTCATACGCCCCGTGCACTCCGCCTCCGCCTCCACCTTCGCCTTCGCCTCTGCCTCTGTCACTCAATTGCTGCGCCAATGCCCGGCGACGATGTCGCGCCGCTTCGCGCTGCGCATATCGCAAAATGCAATCGCAATTAAGTTTTATTTTGTAGCGAGCGCATTTTTTAATTAGCCAACGACGCGGCGAACGCTTCGTGTCGCCAGCTCAGCAGCCGCCCCACACCAAAAAGCTCCCAAGACGGCAGCAACGGGGATCGGTAGCTGTTGCTGCTGCTGTTGCTGCTGCTGCTGCTGTTGTTGTTGCTGCTACTGCTGCTGCTGCTGTTGCTGCTGCTGCTGTTGTTGCTGCTGCTGCTGTTGCTGCTGCTGCTGCTGTTGTCGTGCTGCCAATGTTAACGCGGCCTACGCGCGCTCGCTGCCGCTAATGATGATGATTGCCCTCCGACTGGCAAAGCTTCGTGACGCGGTTTTAGCGATGGCAGGCAGATCATGGCCAGCGTGAAACCAAAAATTTGGCAATTAAAGCGTTCAATTTATATTCGATTGCAACAAAAACAAGTTGAAAACGTTCAGCATATTAAAAAGATTTAAAGATTTGTTTCAATTTGCTTGATTAAATAAATACATGAAACATAATTGTGCAAATAGCATAAATAAATTGATTTAATTTCATGTCAAAAATAAACAAATCAAAAATCTGTTCGTTATTCAAGTGCAAATTGTATCAAGCGTCGAAAGAGCAGCAAATCTTAAACCAAGTATTGTTCTTAGATTCAGCAAACTTAGTCAAAATTAGTCGTTTTTAAGACAAGTTTATTGCTATGTTAAATGCCATGTTTTTGCGAAGAAATTTCTGCTTTGAGCTAAATGAAATTTTGAATATTTATTTGAGGCTTAAATTCCATTATAAAGTGAAAAAATCTTAAATTAAGATTTACGAAATTTTTATAAGAAAAATAACATGTTTTTTATTGATGCATTTATTTGGAGCATTTGCAGGCGGCACGCGACTCACGTGCCCATCTCTAAGCATAGTATCTGTATCTGTATCTGCATCTGTATCTGTATCTGTATCTGTATCAGTATCAGTATCTGTATCTGTATCTGTATCTGCATCTGCATCTGCATCTGTATCTGTATCTGTATCTGTATTTGTATCTGTATCTGTATCTGTATCTGTATCTGTATCTGTATCTTTTGCTGCGCACTGCATACGAAAAGTGCACGAAAATTTATTCGCTTTTCGATATTTAGCACCCATGGGGGTATTCGATCTTTTTGCTATATTTGGCACACGGCCCGCAGACCCCCGGCCCCTCCACCCCCACTCGCCGGCTGGCCAACAACGTCTTGAACAACTGCGTAAATAAAAAATAAATTTTCATATTGATTCGTTGCCATTTTCAGCTTTTATCGCTTGTCACTCGGCGAATGCACTTTTTTTTTGCATTTGACTTTTATTGATATATTCGCAATTTTATTGATCGTTTTAATTTGCATTTTGAATTCGAATTCGTATCGAAATTGAAGTTAAAATTTAAATATTGCTGCCTGGTCGCGTTTGTTGACTAAATCAGCCAAAAGCATTTCTTGCATTTGTTTTGTGTATTTTTATTTGAATTTATTCTTTTTGTTGTTGTTGTTGTTATTTATGTTTTGTGTGGTCGCCAAACTGGTTGCAGGCAGCGCATGTGTGCAATATTTATAACATTTTATTGCATTAATTATTTAATTAACGACTTTCTTTTTATTTGCGTTTTATGACATAAATTTTGCAAACCGCTTGTTGGCTGCTGGTCGCCCCATTAAATACTTCTACAAAACCCGACAACAGACACATGCAGCTATTATGCAGTTATGCAGATATGCAGATATATGCGATATATAAACACAAATATGGAATGCGAATATTGCGCATTATTGATTGCCTTGTCGATAACTATTACTTCACTCGCTGCATTCACTCATTCATCGGGCAATTTGTCGCCAGGCAAACCTCTCTCAGACTTGCCCAGCAATAGGCAATTGCATTGTGCAACGACTCCACGGAAAACTCGATGACAAACAGCTGAAAGTCGATCCGCAGACATTATTGCATCGGTAATCGAATCCGCATTGGCTCTGTTTGCCCTATTCACAACACAACAGTTGCCTATGCGTTGCCCCCACTCACTGATTGATCTATCCGCATATATATGGACATATATACAGACATATATACATATTCATATAGTGGCAATATCCACTTGGGCATGACAATTGACATACTGTGGCACTTTGAGTAATTGCTCGCTTCAGTCTCCACTGCAGCCCAACCAGACATAACAGGACAGTCTACCAGGTCTTGCAAGCCCGGAGGGGTTCAAATTGTCCTGTTTACCCCATTTCTGTAAGGAGTGCTCCGCTTGCATTTACATTTAAACTAACTCAACGTATGAATAATGAAAAAGAGGCTTATTATTATAATTACTATTGGAGCACCTCGTGCACTGAGACCTAGTTGGATATATGGAAACCCATTGAGCCTGCAGCTCCTTCATCATTTAGAACTTGTTTCCCTAGGAACCAACTACATCTTTTTCTGGCTAATGCGACTTGGAGCATTTCTCGGCATTGTTGCAACAATTGCAGCTTGTGTTACATTTTATACCTTAGCTAGATGTAGTTTAGGGTAGGGTTGTAGTTTAGGGTGTTCAATCAAAAGATCGATGAGTATTCTTGGACTTTACTTCCCCATTTTAGCTGTGTAAAATACATTTGTTTTATGCCTGTTTCTTCTGCCAAGCTTAATTGTCCTTTGATTGGGTTTTCCTATTCCATAACACGGTTCTGCCGGAATACATCTTGTCTAAGCCCAGCTAATAGTGTGATCCGAGTGGGTCCAGCTTGGTCTACAGTTCCCCGACTACTTTAGACGTCATTTTCTCACTTCTTTAATGCGATTAGTGCTGCTTGATTGTCTGAAGGTATGGCGATATCCCTGGTTTGCTAATTACATATTAAGATGAGGTCCTACGCGTGCCATTAAAGGTTTCTACCTGATTAACAATAGTTTCAATCGCAATCTGTGTTCCCAAGTCGAATTGCAGTAGTCAAATTGAGAGATTACCCCAACGTGAATTTTACACACTCGAAAAACCCCATCTTAGTCGACCAATCAGTCAGTCAATCAAGCAATCAATCAAGCCAGAAAAAAGGTTTGAGGGGTGCCCTGTTCAAGTGGCGGGGAGTGTGTAAGCCGAAGGATGTCAACATTCTGCTAATGGACTTAAATATTTACGCATTGTGTGAGTTGAGATTTCTGTTTGCTTTATTTCTTATCGCTATGCAAAGGCGTAGCCAGACATGGGTTGAGCTGGGCAAAAGGGGCGATCGGATTCTGATTTTGCTACACATTTTAATCGAAATAACTTTGATTTTATGTAAATGTTGTTATTAGAGACAATTGAATGTTAATGAAAATCATTAAGATCTAAAAAGTCTTAAATGGGTGACCATCTAAAAAACTTATTAGTCTTTTTATGCAGATCTATAAAAACTCTGTTTTCAATTGAAATTTTAGCCGGAAAAGTTGTGCAAATAGCCAAGCAGCTGAGTGACAAGCATTGGAAGTGGTCTAATGTCTAAAATATGAATTTTTATTGTAATATTTGCCAAATAGTTTTGAATACTACGCCCATGGTTTCTATGATAATGATGATATGATAGTGATTATAAAAATAATCTATTAAAGTTTCCGCTTCATATTTAACAGTCTTATTTATTCTAGCCATTATTTCATGGCTATAAGCGATGTGACAACAATTGTGGCTATTGAAAAGAGGCTTAAAGGGAAGTGCAAATTGCTGGCAATAAAAGTAAGGCTTTCCCCAAGAATGCCATATTTTATTATCTGCTGATTGCATGTTCTTCGCAGGTGTTCTTAAGTGCAAATGCTTAAATTTGAAAAGTTGAAGTATTTCAGCTCGTATATCAAAGGGCGTCTGTGACGACGCCATATATTTTACAGATATATTTGCCGAAAGATAGATAGAAACGAATAATTACTTTGACTTTTGGTCTAAAAGCTTTTGCGCAACGCGGTTATCAGACCCGAATGGAGAAACCCTCCAAAAAAGAAGGTTATCAGCACAGAATGAAGTAATTGGAAATGCTTTTGTTTGACGAAAACAAAAAAAAAAGAATGGGAATTGAATAACGCAGACACGCAGAAGCCAAGTGACGCAGGAAGTCGGAGCCTCGAGCCGTACCAGGGTCCAACAACAATAATAATAATAATAGCAATAATAGCGATAAGCGAAAACAATATTATCAGCGTCTCGTGTAGAACAACAATCATTTCGATGGTCGCTCGCTGCCCGGCAAATGGACAAAAGTTAATAACTGTGCCATTAAAGTTATGCCGAGGGCTGTTATTATTTCACGACTTAAAGCCAACTCTGACTCGAACTCTAACTCGGACCGCAGTCGTGGTACTTCTCAGTACTTTCGGTACTTACCCGGTGCGGTGCTCGTTCGTGCGGAGAGAAGCAGAGTCTTCTCTTTTGGGGGACGCGGGCGAGTGGCAAGTGACAAAAGGAAACCTTTGCGGTTAATTGCACCACCACCACCACCACCATCATCATTGCAAACCCAGCCCAGCCCAGATCGGGGTGCGGACTGCGGCAGCAACGAGCAGCGGGTCAAAAGCAGCGTTAAATGTCAATTGGGCCATTCTGAGGGGTTGTCCTCAATGCCACGCAACGCCGGCCCATTCATTCCTCATTCACTCATTCATTCACTCATTCACTGATTCATTCATTCACTCTCAGTCCCTCTGTGAGCCTGACAACCTGCTGCACATGCCAACTACGACTCCCACAACATTCATGTCAAGGCTTCAACTTGCTATATTTATCATGAAATATTTTGCTAAATTTATTTTATATGCTAGTTGAGCTCTGTCTGGAAAACATAACCTTTTTTTCGTACTGTAGTCAAAGCTTTCAACTGAACAGATCTCTGGAAGTATCAGGTTTGCAGTTCTTAAAATTGGCAGACAACTTCTTCTAAGCTTTGTACAACATTTGATGGATATGGTTAGAGGATAGAGTTAAGCAAGCTGGAGTTATAGGCATATATCTCTGGCATATATCTTGAAGAAAACTCGACCTAAAAACTACAAAGTTTTTCTGGTTTTTAGAAATAATTTGCATAAATTAGAAAGTATTTTTTATCTGTGTTTTTAGAAATATTTTTGTTTATAATAGAAAAGATTATTATTATATTTTTTAATAATAGAAAGTCTTTTTTAAATGTGTTTTTAGACATCCATTTCTCAATAATAGAAAATATTTGCAAAAAGTTAAAATGCTAATCCATATTTTTAGAGAAAATCGTTGTTTAAACTAAAGAATAGTTATGAAATTAGCTCTGTCGACTGCTATGCTAAAGTTTATCTGCTGTCGATATTATTTACGAGTGTGAATATTGTCAATCAGAGGTGGTAGTTTGGGACAGATCTCAAAGATGATAAAAGCCAGTTGGCTTTATAAAAAGAAGTCAGGCTACTTAAAGGCTTAGATAGGCTGGCCTAATACTTATATAATATTACATATTATTAAATTAGCCCAGTTATCTATTTCCGTTAAAGTAATAATAATGGCAATTATTCAATTAGAGCCAACGAGGAAAGCTACTTAGCCTAATAATAGTAACTATTTTCATACAACGAGCTGTCAATGTGCTGCGAGCTGGGCTTGGGGATGGGGATGGGGATGGGGAGTAATCCTCAGCCAGAGCCCGCCTTCTGGCCGCAGGCTAATTAGTTGGCTAAATGGTTTTCTTTTTTTTTTTTTTCAAACACGAGCATTTCGCAACGGTTTTTATGGCTGACGGCAGCAGGCAAATAAAAAGCTCTTGTTCACATTTAAAGCGAGCCAGCAAAACGGGCGAGATTTAAAATAAATTATAACGTCATATTCCCAGGGGCGCTTTACGTAGCCGTTGTTGTTGTTGCTGTTGTTGTTGCTGTTGTTGTTGCCGCTGTTGCTGAGTGCTTTACGCCGCCCCCTTTGGAGCAGCAGCAGCAGCAGTTGAGTGATGAGGCGAAAAGAGAGTAGTCTGAGAGAGAGAGAGAGAAGGAGAGAGCGAGAGAGAGAGAGAGCGAGAGCCACCCACTCTAACAGGCGAGCGTCAATTCCATATGTTAAAAGAGTTGAGAGGAGGTGGAGTGTTGTTCTTGAGAGAGGGTATGGAGAGGTGGGCGGGTGGGGGGGGGGGTGTTCTGTGAGGGGTGTGCGAAGCATGGCATGGCATGTTAACAACAACAACGTCCAGCGACGACGACCGCATTGCATGAATTCAACTTAACCTCAAACCATTTTGGGGCTACACACATGAATACATACATATTGATATATATCTATATATATATATATATATATGTGTGTGTGTGTGTGCGCTTGTCTATCGGGGTAAAATACAAGCAGCCAAGCAGACAGAGCACCAACAACAACAACAACAACAAAGAGCTGCGACTCGGCGATTGATAATTGAACATGTTTCCGCTGCCGCTGTCGCTGTTGCTATTGCTGCGAGCAGAGCCCTTGGCAGCGACTGCGGCAGCGGCCCTTTAGCATTTCACGAAATTGCTTTGTGCTTGCTGCTTCTTCTTTGAGTTTGGATTCAGAGCTGAACAGAAAACACAAAACAGAAAACAAAATAAGAACGAAGAAGCGCGCGAATAAACTGAATGCCAGCCAAGCCCTTCACACACACACAGAGGGAAAGGGTCGCACACAGGCCGATAGCTACTCCATTTTGTATGCGTTGTTTTAGGGTGACCAGCTGACGTCAACAGCAACAAGAACAGCAACAACAACAACAAACTTCTTTCGTTTGAAAGATTTTGTTGCTGCCTTCGAGTTGCGAGTGTGTTTCTCACATTTCACTCTCTGCTGGCTGTTTTTGTATAGATGCTTTCAAGTGAACGGTATTTTTGACATGTTAAATAATCTTTGGTAACTCGATGAGCTGTAAAGTTGTAAATACACAAATAGCCAAATACTTTTAATCGATGAGAGCTAAAGAAACAAAAAACCAGTGTTCCTAAACACATAAAATAATAATAATAGTTTTGAAATAAATAAGTCAACCTTCTCTTAAAAGATCTTCTGTTAGTCAGTTGGTGCTGAGTTGGTTTGTTTATTTGTGGATTGCTTGATAAACATTCACTGCATCCGTTTTTCAATTCTATTTCAAAGAATTTTTATATTTTAAACTTATTTGACATATGCTTGGCTACAAAGAATATTATTTTGTGATGGTAAATTGTATCAAAGCACAGTTATCCCTTCTAAGCGTTTGCCAAAGACCTGGTCACCCCAAAAAATACAAAGTGCTAAGCTTAGCGTGGTAAACAACATAAGGATAATGAATGGGCTGCTACCTCATGCATTGTAATGAAGGAGAACTCCATGCACAGTACGCAGGACACGCACAGCGGACAGGACACGGACAGGACGCAAGGACAGCGATAGTCAAATAGAAACCCAAAACGTGCAACGTGTAATGATAGGCCCATTTTCATATGCATATTTTATTAACTATTAGCAGCGATGCGGCAAAGTTGCAACAATAATTGATGAAGGCAAATCGAGGCGCCACACACAAAACAAACACACACACGCACACACACACATTGAAAAGTGCTCCCCCGGGGCCAGTGCTACTGGAACCGAGTTTCATCCCGGCACACAAACAGCATTCACAGCCATAAAATGTGGGCTTTATGCGAGCGCATTTATCCTTTAATATTTTTAAAGCCCACACAAAATGCTAAAGCCCACACACACACAGACACAGACACACACGCACGCACACAGCCACGCACACATAGAGACGAGCAAACACACACACACAGTCACACACATACAGTTACACAAAGTTGACGAGCACACAAGTGCAGAGAGCATGAAGGCTTTATAAAAATTAAATATTTGCCCAGGAGAGCCAGTGGAGCGGACTAGGCAAACTGAATACTGAATACCGAGAACACATGAAGGGGAAGAGCACGAAACGAGAACAAGAACAAGAGCAAAATAAAAACGAAAAACGAAAAGCGAAAAACGAAAAAGAATTTGCCAACGAAAAAAAAACCGTTTTCTTCTATTTTGATGCGCTGCTGTCGTTGCTGCTGCTGCTGCTCTCAGTTTTGCTCAGTTTGCTCAGTTGCTCTGTGTGCGGTGGGTGGTCCACAGCGCCTCTCACAAAACTTTTTGGCGCGTGCTTTGCACTCGCTTGTGTGCCTGCCAGCGCTTGAGGCGGTGCACAAATACATATATATATATATTTGTGTGTATATATATGTATTTATACACACACATACAGCTGCACACGCGGTAAATTGTTGTTTGCTTTTGACTTTTTATGCTAAAAACATTACAGACATTGCACACACTTTGCTGTTGTTGTTGTTGCTGTTGTTGCTGTTGTTGTTGTTGTGTGCATTTGGGGTTGGCTAACGGTTCCTTCTTGTTTTTGTATATTTTCAGCCTTCTGTTCTGTTTCGTTCCGTTGCGTTGTGCTGTGCTGTGTCCTTATTTCCGGCCACCCTCTTGTTTTTGTCATTTCCATTTTATTCGACTTTTTATTTTATTATATTTCCAGATTTCGACTGTGGCCGTCCTGCCTAAATTCCCCAGAGCTTCAATTATGCCATTTAATGATTGGTTCGGGTTGCTAGCAGCCCAAAGCCCAAACTTGGTCTTCATCATTTACCCCGCATCCTCTCAATGCACATTACCCACACACACATACATAAATAGCGCCCGACAAGTCTAATTGACATATGCACAGTTAAATGTGTGTATCGAAAATGGACTCTAAGTGCTATCTTCAGCTTGTTAAAATTTCCAAAAGTTTTCCATAAACTTTTATTGTTTTAATGATGTTTCTTTTGTTCGAGTGCCACACGAACTGATGAATGAAATAATACAACTTTTTTGGTTACAACACTTTTTATCTATCAGACAACACACCAACAATATCATTCTCTATATATAATATACAGTTTACAGTTATACAGTTTCCTCAATCAAAATTACCTTTTTTTAGGCTCACCAATTCTTTTTTTGTTGTATAGTAAATAAATCTAAAGCTGACTTATGCAGATATGTTTTAAAGAATTTTCTAAAATAATAACTAACCTCACTTTTCATTATACATTTGTTAACGGTACTATTATTTTGTTGTAAAACTTGTAATGCCTTTAAATGGACTACTTTATAAAGTATATATTTTTATGATTAGCATAACTAGTTGAACAGATATAGAAATCTCCGTCTGTCTGTCTTTTTCTAAGCTATTTCGATAAGTCCTTACACAAGTCCATCTTCTTGCTGCATTACATACCAGATCGTATTACTATATCATATGGCTCACTTGGTTATAATCGGTGAAAAGAAGAGTTCTTCTATGCAAAACTTCTAAGTTTAACAAGTTATTCCAATTAAACTCCTAACTTAAGCCAGTTATTAAGCCTCTAACATTTAGATAGAAAACTATTAATATCGAAATACCATTTCTACCATATCTACTATAATTACTATATAGCTTTCGGTTGGTTTTTTATAGTAAAATTAAAGTGATGGCAATTTGACTGCGGTCTACAAGGGTATTTCATCCACGACTTGCCGAAGAAAAAAGTATTTTTTTGTCATTTCTTTTTAATTGGAGAGTTTCAGTTTGGGCAGATTTATATACCTAGCTGATTACAGCTCATCAGGGCGACTCATCAGGAGCAGCAAGTGATGGGATTGCAGTCATCTACCTTGTTGGGATTCATCTGACTTAACACACTCCATAAGGCAACTGCTTGGGAAAGCAACTTTTGAGTTAAGTCTAGTTTGGCCAAGTATTGGAATGCGATGAAAGCTTGATTCCGTGTTCCCAATCCTAATCTTCAGAAACGGTTTACCCACCAGCTTTGTGTATTATTTGTTTGGTCTTCGATGCAGTCTGTCAATGTGGCTTTGAGATGCGATTCTACAGAATGTCTCAGGTACAAATATTCATAGCAGGAATTTACAGACCAATTTTAGCCAGTTCAAAAGCTGTCTTCTGGTTACACTTGAAGAGTCAACAGCTCCCTTTTCTAGCCGAGGCATCATCAAATTATCAGTGGCTCGAGGAGTGAATGAAAGATCATTAGGATAAAGCTATAACATCATTATAAATATGTTTATTGCTTTTAATAATAGATTATCTTTGGTATATCTGTGTATAAATTTGAGGTAGTCTTTAACAATTGCAGCATGTGAAGAGATGGAAACCCTCAACTCTTTGCCGATGGCCAGCATTACCAAATTGAATACTCATTTCAGGTAGTTTGTACTCATCCAAATGAACTCATACCTACGACAAATGGATCGTTTGATGTGCACACGAATTCCCCGAAGGGCGTTGGTTCCATTCGAGCGTTAGAAGTCCATCCACTTGAAGTCCATCAACAAGACTCAGCCGAACTGAACTTCAATTCACTGCCATTTAATTGACACGGAGTCTCTGGCATTGGACAAGCGGAACTGCAAGTTTCCCCAACGGAGGCATCAACTCGCTAGTTGATTTATGGTCATGTCCAAAACTCTGCACACCTTTTGCCAGCCAATGTCTCAGTGTGTGTTGTGTGTGTGTATTGTGTGTTGGTTTCGTGTTTGCTGTTTGCTTTTTGCTGCTTGCTGTTTGCTGTTTGGTGTTTGGTGTTCGGGTTAGCGTCTCGTTGCCACTACCCACTCCCTAATCCCGTTGCCAGTTGCACGTTCGGGGACTTAATATATTAATCAAAGGCATGAAATCTTTATCAAGTTGTCATGGCGTACGGCTGACAATGAGCCTGGCCCGAGATGTGGACGAAACCCGTTTGGATCCTTAACACGCTCGGATATTCCGCTTCTCGTTGTTAAAGTTGTTGTTTTCTCGTTGTTGTTGTTGTTGCTTTTCTTGGTCACAAATCTCATTTGCAATTTGCAATCGAAATTGCAGAAATAAAGCACAAAAATTAAGCAACAAATTTATGTGCAATTGAACGAGGGTTGCTCATTTAATAAGCAGTCACAATTCACTTCACAGATCGGCAATGATTATCAGTTTTATCTTAAGATTTTATATTTTACAAGATATTAGAGATAAGCATTTGAATTATTTATTTTTTATTTTATTTTATTTGTTTATATTTACATATTAGCCAGAAGAAGATGGGGTTTCCTAGGGAAACATGTCTTAGACTCTGAAGAGATTGAAACCCTCAACGCGACATAAATGCTTCAATTTGTGCAGGAATCAGGATTGATGATTTAAAATAATGCTTCCAACAGTACTAAAAGATGATGAATGCTTCCTCATGGGAATTTTCTTTTAGGGAACGCTTAAAATTACCATGACTAAAATCTAGATCCGATCCAAGCAGATTAAAGCGCATAAAGCTGGCATTCCACATTGCACGGCTCTTCTAAGCTCTCTAATTCTCTGAGATCGATCTGCATATATATATATATATATATATGCACTTTTGAGATCGGAAAAGCTTTCCCTTGTGGATTGCTCATCGACCTTACTTTTTGCTTGAAAATATTCTTGTTTTTAATATAAAAATAATAATAATAATAATAATAATAAATTTACTTGATCTAAGAAAGCGAATGTATTGGAGTCAACTCAACCGATTTAAAAGCGTCTAAAATCAATCTAACTTGAGCTGTAGCGTTTTTTTTTACAGTTTTTAATGGGTTTGATGATACTACTGATGATACTATCAAATACTTTATTTCTCTGTTACGTATTGGAAGAGTTATACTGATTGTTGAGCCTACTGATCCCAGCTTATAGCTTCGAGTGTATTTAAATTTAACACAAGAATCAAATGTTTACCTATAAGCCTTGTTCTGCTTCTTCTTGCCAGATTGATTCG